>PVLD010000291.1:0-73558 GCA_004027595.1 Dinomys branickii | reverse complement strand
TAAAAGTTATAGTGCATCCATTATATACAGAGCAATGGGATACAAAACTATCTTCTTATAAATAAACTTCATATTAATGTCCCTGACTGATAATATTCTCTGACTTGCTGAAACTTGTTATATATTTAATGTGGAAATGGTATGAGAGTGATAATGCTTCTTAGAACACAAAAATTGGCTGAACAAAATGAGATGTGAATATTAGCATTAATATTTAGACTAATTTCTATGCACCTTTGTTCAATACAGGTGTCAAGCTAGAGAAGTATTATTTCCCCATACAATTATATATATATAATATATATTTATACAATATACAATATACATAATTATATAATTATATATATATTTATTTAAATACATATATATTTATTTATAAGAATCAGTGTGTATGGGGATAATCAATGTTTGCATGTGTATGGGAATGATTGAAGTATTATTTAATTGAAGAACAATTTTAGAACAGTGGCCGATCTGCCTTTCTCTTTACGTTCTCTGCTCACTTGAGGACTCACTTTCACATCCTGAACATACTCCCTTGCCCTGCCTCGTACCAAGAGTTAATGACAGCAGCAGTGCTCAGCAGTCACTGAGTATCACATGGCGGGTGCTGAGCTAGTTGATTCCAAAGCAGTAGCACATTTTTTTAATTGAGGAAAAATGCAAATAGTGAGAGGCATGGCAAGGAATGAATGTATAATTCAGTGAGTTTTGATAGACACGTACACACACAGCCGCTCTCCGATTCAGATACAGGACACTTCTACCCCCCAGAGATTCCCCTTTCTGCTCCCCACACCACAGGCAAGTCTGTGCTAGCGGCAATGGCTGCTCTGACTGCCACCATGTTACTTTAGCTTCTCGTAGCTCACAGAAATGCACTCACACAGTGTACTTCATCTTTCAGCAAAAGCAATGTTTTCTGAGGCTGCCTTGTTATGCAGTGTATCACTTCTTATGTTTTAATAACTGCACAGTATTTTATGAATGTAGGACAATTTGTCACACCATTGAAAGTTTCCCTACACGCAATTTGACAATTCCTTTTGTGAACATACGGTTTAACATCACTCAGGAAAATATTTAGAAAGCAAGTGAAAGGTCTTAAGGTAAATACATGTTTTACCTGGGAAGAACTGTCTGCCTTAACATATCTAGTTTTCTCACCTTCTCAGCAATCTATTGTTTCATTTTAACTTTAGCTGGTCTGTTAGGTATGAATTATAACTCACTGCGATCAGCATTCCTCTGACGAACAACGTCCCTGGTCCAGCTGGTTAATAGAGCAACCCTCCCTTTCTTCCCCTGTGCAATGTGCTCCAGAAGTGATGCCTCACAGTCCTGAAAGGATTAAGGGGGACGGTGTGTGCGCATGATGTCTGATCCCGAGAAGGAACTTAGAAGGTGTAGACTACAGAAAGCCTCCTCAGACTACACTGTGGCCCTGTCATTCTTAGCTCCCTTTGTTTATATTTTTCTGCGGGATGCAACCATTTCAGAAAGAAGAAGTTGAGGTTTGTATCCCATTTGTAGTTTCAAAGCCTCATTCTACGCAGCGTGCCAACGCTGCTTCTCTGCTTTCTTCTTCGTTTGAGATTTATTTTCAGAAACGCAGTAGCGCCGAGGCTGTTTGCGTGAGGAGCTGGCTCAGCTGCTCGCTAGGGCTGTTTGTTTGTTTGCTTTTGCTCTTGTCGGGCACTGTTGATCCTGTTGTTTCTGAAGTCAGGTGGAGCGCTCTCCGCGGACTGCAGCTACGCCCGCCTGTCTGTTCTATCGCTCTGCCGTGCGTGCTTTCGGCCCGACCTTTTACTGCCCTTGTATTTCATGCAAACATGTATCTGTAATACCACTGCTTTGGTGAGAGCAAGGCCAGGTGCTTTGCAATTAATATTCTGAGTTTTGGGGCCTTGTGCGTGATGAACCGAAAAATGAATAGCTCTTTTATTCAATTGGAAATGAAAGTATCGAAGAATCATGTATCGCCACAAGACTTTCTTTATGAGTATTCTTGTTGGTAGAAATTAGCAGTTACCTGATGAGGACAGTGATTTGCACAGGGGCGCCCTCTGGGCGCAGGGGTTACTGGTCATGAGAGGAAGAGGCCATTAAGAGCCGCTCCCTCACCGCAAGGGTAGAAGAAAAGGGGGAGGGGCTCATCCAGCACGAATATGCAGAGCGCTGTGGAAACCTTTCTACTGATATCTTGAAACCTCCCTCTAAGGATGCAACACTGGCTGATCAGAATTGAGCCAGAGCAGTCCTCCTCGCGTCAGAGGGGCAGGAGACGGGGAAACATGGCAGGAGTGGATGAAGCGCAGTGTGGGACCGCCGCTGTAAACCCTCTCCTGAAATCACTTGTTCTTCACTTTTCTTTCTACGGGATCTTTAAGCTGACCTCTGAAAGGTTTCCTAACTGAATATGGAAAACCACCATAGGTTCCCCACTACTGGGTTGTTCTGCTCAATAGGGGAGATAATGCGTGTAAATCACTTAGAATATGACTTAGAACATAATGCTGTATGATAAATGTTGCTGCTAAAATTAATGTGTTTGAGGACCTGCCCTTCCCTAGATATCAGGCTAGGGCTTCTCAGGCATTGTTTTATTTGTGTCTCCAAACTGAAGAGTAGGTTTTACTATGCTTATCTTGCATAAGTGAAACTGAAGGCTCAAAGAAACTAGGCAATTCTTCTGAGTCCAAAGTTCAGTAAGTTTGTTTTTGCCGCCGTGTCTAGACTGCATCAAATCCAGTATAACTCCCTACTTGACGTTTTACTTCTATATCTCGGCCTGTTTAATAGATAGCAACACTTTAACACCTCAGCTGAGGAATTTTAATAAAGGAGAAAGAATGACAGGCAGAGGGTGCTGTGAGAGTTAGACACTGTTAAATATCTGTCCTACCTACCTATCTATTCTATCACGCAGCTAGCTAGCTGTCTTACTAACTGCATTCCATCTATAGCTGCCGTAAATACCGTAGTATCTGCAAAAAGAGGAAACTCAGGAGTTGGTTTTATTGCTAAATGATATAACATTCTTACTCAGCTATCCTCACCCTTTGTGTTGGTTTGGGGCTGATTTTTTCAAGGGGAACAAAATAATGAAGGACATGTATTTTATAAGGTTATTTATAATAGTCACCCAAAGAATAATATACAAAAGAGCGCAGGAAATCCGTCCACACACTATAGACCAGGAATCCAGCTGAGGGCCTGGATCCCACAGAAATGTCCTGCATGAGTCCCGGCCAAAGACCCAGAGCTCATAGCAATGCCTCTGTCGAGTCCAACTAGAGGCTCAGAGCTCATAACAACATCTCATGCGGGCCTGTTTCATGGGTGTGCTCTGCGAAGGCCAAAGGTCAGTGGTGGAATCTAGGAAGTCTGTGCCTGCAGGATAAAGGATCTGTGCTAGCAGGCTGAGGGATCTGCACTGAACTAGGAAGCAACGTTCAGAAGAACCAGAGCTCCTCCAAAAGGTATCACAGCCATCCTGAGCAACAGTGAGGCCCGAACTCCTCCAGTGATCAAGATGGGCCAGTTCCCATCAGGGAAGCCAACGTAGCAAGCTTCTCCAGGATACTGGCAGTGCACCATCTTCCCCTCTGGAGCTAGGAAGCGATGCTCAAAGTGAGGACCAGAGCTCCCCCAAAGTGAACCAAAGCCATCCTCAGTGCCAATGAGGTCCCGAGCTCCTCAGAGGATGAAAACAGCCAAGTGCATCAGGAAAGCCAGCATGTTGAGCTCCTCCAACTGAACCAACAGCTCCTTACAGCTTCTACCCGTTCCAATAGCCTTTCTCTGCTCCCAGCAGCCTCCTTCTCCTTCTCCAGCTCTGCCTCTTATGCTGCTGGCAACAGTCCCCAGGTGGGCCTCCCACACCCAGCACCACGCTTACTCAGTTCAGCCGGGGGTTATAAGTTGACTACCAGTTGCCAATCCACTACACCCTTAATAAAAATGAGAATGAAAAGTATCTAAGAATATCACATACTTATATTTTAACTTATATGCATATATGTATTTATGATATTCAAAATAGTTTATTTTCTCCTACCTCTAAGGGTGTTTATTGATGAAAACATAAGATTACTAATGTGGATTTTGATCTCTTTCAGATGTTCAAAGTCATAAGAGACTTTAACAGTGGGAATATACCAGGTAAACTTCAAAAACACAGAAATGCCAAGGTACAAGTAAAAAATAAACGAACACACATTCCAAAACAGGATGAACATTTTCTAAAGAGGAGATCTGTGATTATTTTCATCCCTGGTGCCCTAGAAAGAGAAAGCAGGATCCCAAGGAGCATCCACTCAAACATTTATTGTTTATATACTTATTTGCTCTTAAACTTTGTGAATTTTTAAAATTTTAGAATATTTTATATGTTAAAACATAGTACATGGTCCTCCACTACTCTTTCCATTTACATGAGCGTTACCATCTTTTTATCATGTATAGTATTTATTGCATCTTAGATATTAACTGTAAGGTAATTTCATTAATTATTGTCCTTTTGTTGTCTTTCTCTCCTAGGACACTACCTGATACTGTACTGGGTTATCATGGATCTCAGCCATTTTCTGGCTGAGACCATTTCTTACTTTTTCCTCCCTTTCAAAAAGACTTCGGCAGTTTTCAGGAGAAATGGCCAAGTATGGTGTGGAATATTCCTCACCTTGCATTTCTCAGGTTTTTACTTAGGACGTACCTTTCTAGAAGGAGGATCGGATCAGCATCAGAAGTGCAGGCGCACCTGTGATCAACACATAATCACCGATGATGCTCACCTTAATCTCCTGGGGAACACAGCATTGCCAGTTTCTCAACTCTGAAATTATGTCCCCCTTTCTATACATTATTCCTGAGAAGTGGAATACCAAGTGTAGCGCTCCTTGGAGATAGTGCAGAGTGAACATTGAAGCTTCTCTGACAGGTGAGGAAAGAATCTAAAGAAACTTTAGGGAAGTCTTCTGCATAAGATGTTTACCCCTTCTTCCACATTGCTTTCCTCGTTTTACCATTTCTTGGTGTTTAGATCATTTCTTGGATATTTAGTCTGTGCTTTGATCCAGTAATACACAATTTATTTTTGTATCATTTTTTTCTGCTAGTGCCCCTAGGTGCTGTTCCAGATTGGTCCCCTGTAATTATTTCACATGACTGCGTCCTTTGTTGCTGGGTTACTTCTTTTCTTCCTGCCATTTTCCTTTAAAGTAAGATTTATGGAAGAATGTAAAGATAGAGTAGCATTTCATTGTTAACATCTTAAAAAGTTAGAGTTACCAAAATTGAGATATTGATATTGGTACCATTAACTACCCCGCAAATTCTGTGCAGATTTCCCCAGGTTCTCCACTGATACTCTCTTGCTTCTAATTCTCAGGTGGTACCTGAGCCCCCTTTCAAACTTGGTTTTCTTATCTCCTTACTCTCTTCCTTTCTCTGGCCTCTCTTAGTCTTTCATGACCTTGACACTTTTGAAGGCTAACGATCTTGACTCTTACAGTGTCTATCAAATTCAGTTCGTCTGACATTTTCTCATCATGAGACTGAGGTTATGAATATGGAAGAAAAATACCATGTTTGAAGTCCCCACCTCAGATTGTCTGGTGACGAGTTCTGAACAGCGATACAAACTTGGACCTGGGGAATATGACATTAAAAACTGACTGTGAACGTGGCTTGGAAATGCATGCAGCGGCTGGGAAGATAGCTCAGTGGTAAGGTTTATGGTGGGCAGGTGCAAGACCTTGGGCTCAATCCCCAAATCTCTGACATGAATAAAAGAAGGAAAGAAGAGAGAGAAAGAAGGAAAGACAGACAGACAGACAGACAGAAAGAGTAAGAGAGGAAGAGAGAGAGAAAGAACAAAGAAAGAAAAAGGGACAGAGAGAGGCGGTGGGGCACTGTCAGATAGTAATTGTCAAATGACTGGAATGCTTTATCTGCACAAATCATCTTTCCAGAACACCATATCATAGAGAAATTTGTTATATAAAGTAATTAATATATAGAGAAGGACCCACAATAATTTGAAATCCTGTTCTATTTAATTGGACCAGACAAGTTTTCTCCAGTGCTTGCTGTGTTATTAAGTCCGTGGTCCCCTCCACTGAGACTCCCTTTGGAACGTTCTCTGTGTTGGTGTTTGCGGATTCTGCTTCCTCCGTGCCTAGGGCTGTGTACACACTAAATTATAAGTGTCTTCGTATGGCAGTACCCTTGTGAAGTTCTCTTGTACAAATGACTTTCTAATATTTCCTCTAAGCATGATCTACTAAAACTCTAATGCAGCTTCTGCCGGTAATATGAACATGTAATAGAAAAATGCCATCGTTGTAAAAGGTCATGATGAACAGTCTGAAAGGAGAACAAAGCCGTTTGGAATGAATATTAAGCTCTGGCATCAATGTAGCCATGCTAGCCTGTGTGAAGATGACACTTTATTTCATTAAAATTCTATATTTGGGGGTAGAGTATTCAAAACACAGGTCCTGTATTATAACAAAATTCTATTGCTAGCAAATGAGAATTTATGTATTCTGTTGGTGCTTAGTGTTTAATTGTTAGTTGCAAATTAATTTTTTCATAAACTCTGCTATTTTATATTGGCCTGCTTTGGATATCAGGTGGATGAAAACCACTAATTTACATCATTGGCTTTCTTGCAGCAGCCCTGGCCTTCAGAGGATTGAACTTGCTTATCACTGCAGTAGCTAGAGGGCATTGATATCCCTTCCTTTGTGAACAAGATCTTTTCAGGGTCTTCTTTTTTCTTTGTCCCTTCTGAGATTATAAATTCTTTCCAGTGTGAAGCAGCCTGGGTTTGCAAGCAAGATGATAAGGGTGGTATGCAATTGAACCATCCCTGTTAATGCCCGTTATGCATGGCTAAGCTTCCAATTATTTGACTCTATTCAATACTATGATGAGGGACCTGAAAGGACATGGTGTTAGTGATCTCACCTCACCTGCTTCAAGGAGGAAGAAGTTCTGATCTTTGAATAAGCAACGAAAAGAACCTTTTCATAACATTTAGGCCCTGAAGTCTCTAATTTTAAAGGCAAAAACAATGAGGGTTTGAAAAATGTAGCCTCCGAGCCTCCATTATATGCACCTAATTGTTGAGAATTGGCTTTCATGTGCGAAAGTGAGTTCTTAAATCTTCCAAGCTCTCAAGAAACTGATGCCATGAATTGGATTTTGATTCATAAGATGAAAATTCAGAAACTCTTTTAATAAATACTATAAAGGAGTCTGATCAGATGGTTTAATGGTTTTACATGTTTTTCCTTTTTTCCTTAACCCAGCTCCTGTTGGTCTCTGACTCACCGCTTGAGTTCACAGGCAGTGCAGCTTTGCAAGGTGTTTGGAAGTTTACACATCTTTTTCAGAGCCAGATAGCCTGAGTTAACATTTTTATTAATCTCTCCATCCATAAGCATATGCATAAGGTAGGG
The DNA here is from genome assembly GCA_004027595.1 of Dinomys branickii. NCBI lineage: Eukaryota > Metazoa > Chordata > Mammalia > Rodentia > Dinomyidae > Dinomys > Dinomys branickii. The sequence goes on along the minus strand of PVLD010000291.1, from coordinate 66,089 downwards.
ATGTGTGCAAAGTGAAGCACTTTATCTGTAGAGGGGGGATAATGAGGGCTGTTGTGAGGCTACAATGAGTTAACATCAGAATGGCATAGAAAGGGATCTCACACAAAGTGCTTTATACATTAGATGTTATAACGTGGTCGCTAGTACTATTTTCCAGCTGTAATTAACAAGCTTTTTAATATTCCCATAGAAGGACAGTTCTCTTCTGCTGTCCATGTCTCAGTTAGACTGCCTGCTGAGTTTGCCTTTCCTCCTGGTGTTAAAAGGCTTAAAACAATGACTCTCTGGGGCCCTCTGACTCTCACCCAGGTGCACGAGTCGTAGGAATGTGACAGAGAAATAGTCAGAGTGGATACATGGCAAGGATCGTGCTCCCAGGGATTCTGTGTTGTCATCCTATTACCTCTATCTCCACAAATGCCCTGCCTCTGTCTTACTTTTCAGATCTCTCGTCTCCCTACTCGCACAGATGACAGTTAAAGGTACATCTGCTGTTCCCAGAGCATGTCCTCTGGAAACCTCATGTCCTACCTTATTAATTTGAGTGGTTTTTCCAGACATATATAATGTCTCCTTTTATCTTGGTACAATTTAAAAGATGGTCTCATGCTTTTAAGAGATATTAGGGTCCAGAAGGAACTTTCCTGGCTTATGATAGTAGACAACCCTAACCTCTAACTTATTTTCTTTCATTCCAGTCTTGTATTTTGCTTCCCCTTTGAGGTGAATTATTATACTTTTCAATTTTTTACACTTAATATTTTCTTGCTTGAGTTCAGTGACCATCAGTGTACAATTATTGAGGATCAATCTTTTATGGTTTGTAACATATGAACATGTATGTCACTTTTTCTTAGTTACTTTTCTCTCGTTGCTGAGACGAAATACCTGATGCCCAAGATTAAGGAAGGAAAGGTTGATTTAGCTCACAGTCTGTGGAGGTTTCTGTCTGTACTTGGCTGGCTCCAAGGCAGAGTGGCGCATGGCAGAGAGCAACAGTTTATGGCAGCAGAGGACAGTAAAAGCAGCAAAAGGAAGGAGGAACCACAGCAAGCAGCCTTTTCCCTCTCCCCGCCCCAGGGCAGGTGTAGCACTCACATCTGTAATTCCAACATTGGACTATGACTCAATCATAAATGCTGGAAGCCTGCCATGACTGCATGAAGTTTTGGGGGAACAGCCACACACAAACCATAACAGACTTAGTCAATAGATTCACTTGGCTAAACCGTATTGAATGATTCTACAGTGCTAAAGACTGAGTTAGGTACAATGATACAAATGTGAAGAACAAGTCTCATCAGCAAGGAGCTTTTATTTTGCCTTTTCCCTCCCTCAGTCACAGGAAAGACATGTAATTTAAGTGCTGCAAGACACAATAGCCTTTACACCAGCAAAAACTCTCTTTAACCTTTTGTTTTTTCACTTTATCTCATTATGCTGCCCAGCATGGCCTTGAACACCTGGCCCAGTGACAATGAACCTCTTAGAGCTTGCGGTGATACCAGTAGCCTGCAGCAGCACACGTGCTCTGGGTTCACCACCGCGGTCCTAGGCGCAGGTGATCCTCTGCCTCATGTCCCCAAGTAGCTTGGATACAGGTGTTCACCAACACAGGGCTGCTTTTCCTTGCCGACGTTGGAGTCCTGGTGGCTGTTAGACCTTACTGTTCTCATGCTGGACACCAGCCTTCTTCTCGCCCTGAGTGGCTTTGAGATCTGCTCCAGCGGGTGGTGGAGCACACACCTCTAGGCAGGCGCGGACTCGGGCTCTGGGTCTGGTCCTGGCTCCTTCTCTGACACTCTTGCCCTGCTCGGCTTCCTTGTCCCCTTGAGGTCAGTGGCTTTGCTTTGTCACATCCTGCCCTGATGATGGAGCCAGACAGTCGTGAACTGAACCCGTGAGAAAATGAAATCTCTCCTTTATATTGTGGGTCTTGGTGATGGTGGGTGTTATGTCTCAGTGATGAGAAAACGAGCTGGTATGCTTCTGCGGGATTGGATGTGTCCAAGAATCTTATGCTCAGAATATAACACTACAGCTGTTTAGAATAGGATATCCCTCTTTGGGAAGAGGTGCTCGGAAATACTCAGGAAGGACTCAGTGATTTCTGAGGACTCTGCCCTCATCTGGTTTTTTTTTTCTCCAGAGGATTTCTTTACTTTTAATTGTGAACTTTTCTGCCTCATCTGTTTTTATATTTCTCTGTATCTTCCTTCTTTGCCTGCTGCAGTGCCGGGGTGAAGCAGGACCTATCACCTTGCGTAGATGCTAACGGTCACTGAGTTGTGAAAAACTGGAAGGTATCCATACATCTGAGGGACCCTTTATAAGAGGTAAAAGAAGCAAACATCCAATAATGAAAAGACTGCCTTGGTGATAGCCAGCCTGTATAAAGAACTACTGAAAGATGTCGTGTTCATCTTTGTATTTCCCTATAGTGTTTTCTGGAATTTCATTTCCTTGTGAAATTACTAATGTAGGAAACTGGGAAAAACTGATTCGATTTTTAACAGTGAATTTAAGATTTAGCTGGCATGTCTTGAAGCCATGGTTTAAGACACCACAAACATCAGTCCAAATCTCCTCTCAGGTAAAAGCAGCTTTCTATATACTTTACACAAATGAGAATCAGAAGAGAAGTGCAGAAATCTGTGATTCCAAGGTATTGTTGGGGCTGTCTAAACAGCCCCAACCACATGCTTCCCGCTTTCAATAATCTCCACTTCTTTCCTTCATTCGCTTGACCTACTTGTCTTGGGCAGTTGAGTTCTACTCAAACATAGTTGTACAACTTCAGCTGTACACTTGGTATCATCTGGAGCTGTGAGCAAATTCTGCTCTTCCCTGGTGAACTGCAAAGATTCCCATTTTCATCTTCAAAGAAGAGGAAGTGTATCAACAGAGTAGTCATTACTGCCAGTAGGAAATAGGGATCTAAGCTAAAAATAATGAGGAAGGTGAAACGGGTGTGTATGTATTTCCAGTGGGACTGGGCGATGCTTGTAGATAGTGCAGGGAACAACGCAGGATTCTCACTGTGGCTGGATCAGGTTACCTCTCTGGTAATGTGCTATATTTCCATGAGAGTTCCATTACAGTCTAAATAGGCTTGGCAAATTAGAACCACTAAAGTGATTTAAAAGCTTAACCTTTGGATAACTTTTACCACTTAGCTTGATTTTTAAAAAAATTAAAATTATTAGAAAAGGAAGATTACTTTCTATTTATTTTGAAACCCATCACTTCATGATCTTGTACTTTGGAAGTCTAAGTTATAGTTTGCATGTTCCCTTAATTACAAAAAACGCTTTTTATTTCCATGCTGAAACAAGTTCTTGTAAAGCAATATTGTTCAATATTTAAAATCAAATGTGCAAATAATTCCCTTCCAAAATATTAAAATATTTAATAAGAGAGCAATAAATTTCCTTTTTATTATACAAGCATAAATGATCCTGAATTGTTAAACTCACCATAAAGGATGCCTCGAATAAAGAAATCCTAAAACTTAATTGTACTTGTAAATGCAGAAAAATGCAGTAGAAACACTGGACTGCTTCAGAGAAAGAGTTAAGAGGACAGTTTCAGGAAGATTGGAACCAGGCGTTGGTGGGTGCTTTGAAAGTTTAGACTTCTGCTTTTTCCTCCTCCCAATTTTAGTGGGTATGTACATAACTTATGTTTCTATGCATTAGCCTATTTTAGACATTTCATATACATGGAATTGTAAAACATGGGGTTACTTTTACTGCTGTTTTCACATGTATTCTAGGTGTGTCTCAGTACTTGATTCCTTTTTCTTGGCAAATAATATTTCCTAATTTAAAAAAAAATTTTGTTTTTCTCTCCACCGCTTGGTGGGCATTTGGATGGTTTACCTCTTTTAACTGCTATGGGTGATTTTATTAAGAATATTTATGTACAACTATTATTGTGATTTCCCCCCCTGGGTCATAGGAGTAGGATAACTGTACAGATAACATTTTGCAGTACTCTTTTGCTGTTTTTTTCCTAAGGGTTATTCAACTTTCCAATCCTCCCAACAATGTGCAAATGTTTTATTTTTTCATTTATTACGAAAACTTGTTACTTTTGATCTTTTTAAAGCATTAAAATGAGTAGAAGGTGTATTATCTCAGGGTTTTTGATTTGTATGCCCCTAATGACTCATGATATTTTGTATCTCTTCATGTGCTTATTCACTATTTGTGTATCTTCTTTAAAGAAAAGTGTTTGAATATTTTGCCCATTGTTACTATCATTATTTGGTTTTTTAATTTGGAATTATAAGAAGTTTTATGCATTTCAGATATGTCTTGTATCAAAGCTTATATATAATTTTACATTCTTTCACTCTATGAGTCAATTTCTAATTAGATTGTTTCCTTGGAAGCATAAAACTTTACAAGTTTGCTAAAATCCATTTTATATATTTTATCACTTGTATTCTAAAGGCATTCTATTGATTCTGGGTGTGGTGACACATGCCTATAATCCCAGCACTCAGGAGGCTGAGGCAGAAGGATCATTGCAAGTTCGAGGCCGGCCTGGGCTACAAAGTGAGCTCAAGGCCAGCCTGGACTACATAGTGACACTCTGTCTCAAAAAGACAAAAAATAAATAAATAAAATAAAGGCATTGTCTAGCTAGTTCAAGATCTAATGCTACACTCTTTCTTATGAATTTTATAGTTTCTACTACAGAAATCTTCAAGCTACTTTTAGTTAATATTAGTGTATGCTGTGAAGGAAAGGACTCTACTTTCTTCTTTTGGATGTGTTTGTCCATTTGTCCTACCAATATTTTTATTCAGAATTGACTTTCTTTCAATAAACTGTTGCACACTTTTCAAAATAATAGTTGATAGTAAATGTTTGAGTTTATTCCTGGATTTATCAATTCTCATTCATTGATCAATAGGGGGACTCTACTGGCTTTCATTAATACAGTTTATCGTATATTCTAAAATAAGGAAGTGTAAACCCTCAAAATTTGTTCTTTTTATGTTAAGAAGTTTTGAGTAATCTGAATCTTTCACATTTCCATATATATCTCAAGGTCAGCTTGACAGTTTGTACAAGAACAGTAGCTAGAATTTTGATAAGACATATGAAATCTATAAATCATTTAGGGGAGTATGACTATTGCTATCATAGTATGTATTTTAATTCATAATACGGATTTTCATTCCATTCATGAAGATTTTTTTTCTTGGTACTGGGAATCAAACTCAGGACCTTGTGTTTACTAGGCAGGCACTTGTGCCACTGAGCTATATCCCCAGCCCCAAGATTTTAAAAATTTTTCCTTCAAAATATTTCATAGTTTTTTATGTCTAAATCTTATACCACTCTTGATAAATTTATTCTTTTATGGGGGATAGTTAATAGGTACAAGAGTGCAACTGGATAGAATAAATAACTTCTAATAAAAAACTGTAATTGTAAATAATTAATTGTATATTTTATACTAATTATCAGAAAATTTTGAATGTTTTTAATTTTTTAAAAGAGAAAAGAAAACAAAATAACACAGATGAAAACAAAACAACACAAAAATAATAAAAATGATACAGAATTTCAAAACAAGATGATAGGAAATTAATAATGGTTGTTATGTTCCTAATACAAAAATTGATAAATATTTGAAATAATAGTTTGCCAGTTATATTAATCCAACACTTGCATATTGTATACATATATGAAGATATAAATGTACCCCACAAATATGTACATTTATTATACATCAATTAAAATATGTGGGACAAAATATATTCTTTATGCTTTCTGTTTTATATTATGTAATGAATATACTTTAATATTTTCTTTACGGTTCTACTGAAATGCAAATATTTTCTTATCGCATTTTCAGATTGTCTAGTTAGAGTTTAGAAATGCAGCTTATTTTTGTTCATATTATATCTTATTCTATAGCCTTGCAGAATTTTGTTAATAGTTCTGATACTAACTTGTTTAGTAGTTCTAATACTAATTCTTTATTTCAGGGGAATTCTTAGGCATTTTATATAGAAGATCCTGTCATCTGGGAACGAAACAATTCAATTTCTTGTTTTCTAATCTGATTGATCTTTATTTTTTTATTTTAACCTAATAACCCCTGATAAATTGTTAGAAAACAATATTATATACAACTGGCAAGAATGAACGTTTTATCTTTCTTCTCATCTTACTGGAATGAATACTTCATGATTATGTATGGTATTGTATGCAGGCTTTCCTTAGATCTCATTAAACAGATCAAAGAAGTTCCCTTCTATTTTGTTCTTACTGTGTTGAGTATTTTTATGTGAAAACGTGTAGATTTTTCCAAATATCTTATCTAGTGATAAGATACTGTGGTTTATAAGCTTTTTAGTCTATGGTTTTGATATCAGATTGATGAGTTTTAAGATACTAAGATATAAATATTCTAGAGATAAACTGAACTTGGTTTTAGTGTATAATCCATCTTCTATATTGATGAGTCTGTTGCTAACATTATGTTAAAGATTTTTAAAGTTTTATATCTATAGTCAGGAGTGATGTTGGTATGCAGTTTTCAATCGCATTTTTGAATATCTTTGGTTTTGGTAACAGGATAATAGACTTAGAATGACTTTAGAATTTCATTTTTTTTTGAAGAGTTAAGGGTTAGTATTCATTTTTAAAATATGTTTATTAGAATTTACTAGTGGAAACCATTTTGACTTGATCATTTTTTTAAAAAAAATTAAATCATTCCTTCATTTATTATAGATTCAGGTCATGGTTCGTATTTTTCCCCATGTAAATACTCAGTTATTTTAGCACCAGTGGAGGAAAAAATTGCTTTTCCATTTGATTATTTCATAGACATTTCAATGTCAGGTAGTGTCTTTTCTCTAAATTCGGTCTCATGCTTTGAAAATGACCATGTGGTTGCTTGAATATTTACACAATTTCAGAGGCAAGCTGTCAATTTCTACAAAAGATCCTCAGTGTGACAATGATTGAACTGATACTGTCTTTGCAAGAATTATGTTTGTACATTTTCTTTGGCCTCCCAAACAAAGCAAACCCATATTTAGAATTTTGCTTGGCTTCCCTGAACTCGGATCTTGGGAACCTTGTTTAGTGACATTATCTTGTCTTCTCCCACCCTTGACTCGTCAGTCTGATTCACTTCCTTCATTTCTTGATATTTTGATTGTTTTGTTTTTACCAATTTACTGACCTCTCCTGTAGTATATTTTTAACTATATATGGAGAACTTCACTGCAAATGACCCGCTAACACTTTAAATTTTAAATGTTGGGTTCCCATCCATTATGAATTTCTATATATGTTACCTTTACTGTTTTCTTTTTTTATTTCTGTATTTTTATTCTCAACTAAGTTTTACCAGATGAATGACTTCTGTACTTCTCAACTTCCTCTTTAATTTTTTCCTTGCTACTGGATCCATTTCCCCAGTGCTACATCCTCACCACATCCCTCCCTTGAGGAACAACTCTTAATCAAATCCCAGTACTTGCATATAGAAGACACAATTCTGAGTTTTAAGTTGCAAGAGCACTAAGTGTACATGGTCTCATGTAATCCTCCCAGGAACTACATAATTATTGTACACTGACAAATGTAGCAACTGAGATTTACAAATGCCAGATAGCTTCTAAATCTGTAGGGTTAGTAAGTGACAAATAGTCCCATCCACCTTAGTGATGATTTCTCCACACTATCTTTGAAAATCAGAGTCATTGAGAGACTGATGTGTAGTGCAAGAAAAATACATGGCTTAGAATTCTGAGATTTCTGTTCATTGTTACACCGTGGAATGTAAGTATAATAGTAATGTCTTTTCTGGATCATGGGAAAGACCTTGAAATTCAAATCCATTATGTTCTGTGAGTCTTTCTTATTCTAACACAGATAAAGGTGGCAAATTTTAACAAACAATGCAAGATGGGAAGAAATTACATACATGTATATGTAGCACAGGAATAATCAATAAACTCATTGTTCTCCTGGCTGCTCATCTTATTCACTCTTTAGGAAAAATTCATTGTACTTCCAGACATTTATAAATTATCAATCAGTATCTTTCCTCAGGAATAAATATGTTGAAGTCAAAGTGGAAAAATTTAAATTTCTTACTACACCTTTTTGTTCATTCTAAGTGGGATTATCCAGAGCTGAATGCAGAAAAAAGAAGTATTTAAAAGACTGCAGGCTGATACATGTAGATAAATCTATGCCGTGTAAATATGACATTCATGGAGTCGAACTCCAAAGAAGCGAATTGAATTGATCCCTCAGAGTAAGCCGCTCCAGTCACAGGCAAGGTTTATTTTGTGACAAATAGCAAGTGAAATGAAAGTGAATAAAATCAGATGAAAGAGAAACAAACAGAGAGAATAACATCATAGTCTTTGAAAATGGATGTATCTTTTGTGAGCAAGGACAAGAAAGATTTAAATAGGAAAAAGACTCAAAAGTAGAAATAAGGGCTGGGGATATAGCTCAGTGGAATAAGTGCTTGCCTAGCAAGCGCAGGGTCCTGAATTCGATCCCCAGTACCGCAAAAAAAAAAAAAAAAAAGTAGAAATAAGATGTTGCTTATTAGAGAGCATCAGAGAACACAAGTGTTCTCTCTGACTATGGAATTTTTTTCCTCTAACAAAGAGAAAGCTCATTCCTTAGACATGAAGATACAGAAATAATTGTGTAACACATATTCCTTTGTCAAAATTTTCAGTGATGAAAAATGGAAAATAAGCAGGTGACAAGAGATGGAATGAAAATGCACTTAATTCTGAGCATGGTATAGAAGGTAAGTGGATTTAGAGTGGATTAGAAATAAACTACAGAGAAGGGAATGAGGTTCCAGCATCGCTCACCAATGGTCTTGAGTGACTGGCAGTGAGGAATTATGAAAGAGTATTGTAGTACGGCGCTCACCCCCACAAGTGTAAAGTTTGAGAGTTAAAAAGAGAAAAATGTTATCCCAAAGAGTAGTTCACAGTACGTAAAATGATACTGACTTCCTCCCAGGGGTTTTGTCAAACCATTAATTTTCAAATCCCTGGGAGAATGAGTTCTTTTTTCCCATACCCATGCATCAGGAGGCGCTTTTGGCAGTTCCATCAATGCCCATTATGATTTCTTCACAAGGCTTGTTGGAAAAGGGCAAGGCTGGCTGTGGAAACCGAAAGTTGAAGATAAAAGTTACGATAGAGTTTTCTGTTCTTTTCTCTCTGAAGGGGTGGTGAATATTGTCACACTACCTAGTTTCTGAATATTGGTAGCAGCAGCAGGATTTTACACAAATGTAAATTGCTCTAAAATGTGCCTGGTGATTCCATGCTGAGTGTGTGCTTGATAGCTCCCAGATACAGACAACCCAGCAACTCTCAAGCATATGTTAATCTTTTATCTGAATAATTTTAATTACTGAAAAGGATGCTTATCCAAACCAACCCATGTCTCTGTGCTTCCTGATCATGGGCTCAGCTCTAGAATATGAAGTAAAAAAGTTTAATACTGAGGCCCTCACACATGGTTTTGTAGAGAGTTGTTATTTCCCTTTCCCAATTATTTTTACTAATTTTTCAGTCTGTAGTTTAAGCGTGTCCTTCTTCAAGTCATCCTTCCACAGAACATTTAATTTCTTTTTTTAATTTTAAAAATCAAAAAATGGACAAAACAACAATGAAGAAAAATCAAAACAACACAAAACAACAAAAATGATACTTGCCCTCAAGACAAAATTATAGAAATTTAAAATGGCTGCTAAATTACATACTGGTATCTTCAATGAAGTTGTTCAGTCCATTAGACATAAGAATGTAAGATTGATCAAACAATCAAAGACAGTAACAAGGAAAAAACAATAAAGATAATTTTAAAAAACATTGGAAATGATACAGAGCTTCACCATACAAAATAGTAGGAGTTCAACAATGGTTCTTATACTGCATTTTGTTTTCAGATCAATTACCAAATTCAAGTGTGTAAAACTGGTCAAGAAAAAAAGAAAATTTTAAGCATTGACTGTTCCGCTCAATAAGCTACAGACATTGGCAATACATATATTCCACCTATCCATATTTGTTGTTGTTATGTTGTCTTTTAATGAAAAACAAAATTATGTGTAGACATTTAATTTCTTCACTGTATGTGTCTTAATGACCTGAATCCCCTCTGAGATGTTTGTTCTTCTTCCAATAGGGCAGTATTCCTCATACCTTATACAAATTTTAGTTAGTAAAGTTCACAAAGTTTCTTATGATTATTCTAATTTCTGTTGTAAATTCTTCCAGAAAGTATACAGTAAGATACATAAAATGCTCCTTTGAATTTATAGACATTAAGAATAACTAATTGCCATACAATATAAAACATCAAGCACATCTGAGGAGCTCAGTCTTCACTCCTTAGAGTCCCATGTGGGAACCACTAGCTGAGTATTTTTTCCAGCAGTCATTTCTCCATCACTGACTAAGAAACTCAGTTACTTTTCATGCTGGGTTATTGCTAGCCTCAACACAAAGCTGCCATTGCTCTGCTAGAAGGAAAAAAATAGACTAATAAAACATGGGAGAATTTTACAAACCAAGTTTGAATATAGTGTTTATAATTTACAAACATATTCATTGATCGGAATTGATGGTATGACCTTACTTAATGACAAAGGACTGGAATGTAATCTTCCTACGTGTCCAGAAGTTAAAATAGAAGATTTGGTGAATATTCCTAAATGTGTCCTGTGCTGAACACGTTTTCTTTCAAGCACCTATGCTCCAGTTTGGGGAGACAAATAAAACACCAGAAATGTGAATAGACGATGAAGAGTTCTAAATTTAAGAAAGATTCTTAAAGGGAATACAATGTAAAATAGACCCTGAAGGGTGAGAAACATTTTTATAAATTGGGAAAAATGAGACAGCATTCCAGGTAAGTGTGTCACACAGGTAAGTGTGCACAGGAATGAGTGCAGAGCATGCTTTCTTCTTGGGTAGTGGAGCATTTCTGGTGACGTTTTGCTTAACACAAATGTCCTCAAGGCATCATATGCTTACTCTTACTCGGTGGCAGTGTGCACTTTCATTGCTGTTTTTCTAGAGGGCCTTGCAGAATGAACACTAAGCATTTTGTTACTGGAATTTTGAATTTAATTTACTGTAAGGACTGTTCATGAAAATGTGGATATCATTACTTCCAAAAAGTTAAATGAGATGACTGTATGTACTTGGCTTAGTAGAATTTCGATCTGCAGCTCCACATTGTATTTTAGCTTCAGTGATATTTTTGTGCCTTCTTCTGGTTCCTCATTGCTTCATTGTTTAATCCTATGCATATTTTACACTAGAAATCTGTACATCCTAATGTCCTCAAGCACACTGCAGGGCATTTAAGTATTGTTACCAGGGCTTCAGATAAGACTGTGAGTCTCTATGATTCTTTGGGTCTTAGTGTCACATTTCTTTCCCTTCTATTTTCTTAGGCTTTTATTCCAGAAGAACAACAGTGACAAACACTCTGAGTTAATCTAGAAACATGTTTTATCTTTTCATCTTTACTATCAGTCAGTGAACAAATAGCTAAGGTTCAATGAGTAATACAGCAGTCCACCCCTGGCCACTGAAATTCATCTTTTTGAGGTAGGGTGTGGAACTAAACATTAGGATATTATTTATAGATCTTTTTGTGTCTCTTCCCACATTAGTAACACACAGCCAATCATTTTACCCTCGTATACTTTATTAATGTGTTGCCCTGACACATTTGATATTCTTCATCGGCTTGCACTTCTGTAACATCTCTTTCAACACCCAGTCATTGAGTGAAGAATGATTGCTCATCCAGGGTCTACACAAGACAAACGGAGCTTCATTAATTACAAAGAGAGCCAAGGAATACTACCTCAAAGTCAAGCCACGCCCATCTGTGTCCTTCTTGGAAGCATCTTTTAATTAGGAATTTTAAATCTGTGTTAAATTTTAGCTTAAGTAAAATGGTGACAGGGATGGGTAAAACTAAAACAGAAATTAATAAAAAATACTTTAATTCCCCCACCTGAAATGTGTTCTCTCTGGAATTTGCAACCATCCAGCTTATTTCTCCTTCATCTTCATGGAGTTGCACAGTGGATGCTTGCTTCAGCTGAGTCCCTGGGTAGCGTGACCTGGGACCACACTGCCTCAACTTTTAGGCTCAGACCCTGGGATGCTTGACCTAATCTAATGAAGAGCAAGGACTGAAGTCCAAAGAAAGAGATAAAGTAGTTCAAATGACAAATTTCCCAATCCGAGGAATTCTTTTGCCACAGGCATAAGTAATGAGAAGGCTGTGAAGATAAAAGTCCATGTGGGGAGTGTTCTTTAGAAAGCTAAGTTCTTTCTAGAAAACTTGCTAACCACTAGAACACTTTAGAAAAAACTGACTTAAGAAGCTCCCAGGTGCATACCCCTGCTAGTATTTATTCTCCCAGCTCACATTAAAAAGAAATGAAACTTGTCCAACAGAGACATATAAAATCATGTCTTTTGTTTATTTATTTTATGCATTTGTTTGTCAGTGTATTTCTCTGGATTGAACCCAGGGCTTTTCACAAGCCAGGCAAACTCTCTACCGCCAATCTATACCCCAGCTCTGTGTTCAAATCTTGATTTCTCAGCAGGTTTTTAAAAGTTCCTTTTTCTCTTACTTGAGCTCAGAAGTTTTGTTCTTCAGGCAATCTGCTGACACTCTTTAGACAGGTGCCAGCGTCACAGCAAAGTCAGGGCCACGGGTCCTGGTCATTACTTTGTTGTGGTATACTCTGCTGGAAGCTAGTAATATCTTCATTACTTTTATAGTTTATAGTTAGGACCTATACTTTTATAAGTTAACTTCTTAAGTTAATTTTGAAAAGAGTGTATCTCAATTTAAAATATTCTATTTGGGAATGTATGGCTGAACAATAAAATAACTGCAATGTCAAGGTCAGGGAAAAGAATAACATGATAAAGGGGAAGAACTGGTAAGAAGGAGGAAGGGTCACAGGGATTTCTTCAAGAGATAAACCTGGTGTTACGGCTTGTGTCTAAAATGTCCCTCCAAAGCCTCACATGGTCATAGGTGAGTCTTTTTGAAGGTAGCTGGACCTAGGGTCTGTGATGCTGGGATTGAATCATGGTGTGGTGCTGGGACTAAGACTGTCCTATCCTTAGTGTGAGTGCTGCCAGCCCTAAGGGTCCGTAGCCTGTATAGGATATAAAGGACAGAAAGAAGGTCTTCGCTTGTTGCTCACTGCTCACTGCTCACTGCTTGGCTGCCTTCAGTTTGCCATGAACTGTTTCTTCTCTTGGATTGCCCTCTGCCAAGCCACCCTGCCTTGGAGCGAGTCAGCTAAAAGCTGAAACATCTAGAAAATGTGAGCTACAATAAAAGTTTCCTCCTTTAACTTTGGATGTCAAGTATTTTGCCTCAGCAATGATAAAAGTAGCAAAGACACCTGGTGAGGAAGTAGAGCACTACTGGGCTTGAAGAAGCTATGATACCCTGAAATTTGGGTGTAAGAAACATCAAGAATCAAAAGTGTTCCAGGATATCTAATTCAAACAACATTCTGTCCAAAGCAATGATTACTCTAACGTTCACACATACAGCCGCTGCTGAAAATGATAGTAGTCAACACTGACTGATGGTTACTCTAGTGAAGTCATGGGTTGGTATGCATTTACACACATTAATTTAATCATATCAATACATATCTGAGTAGGAAGCTATTAACATATCCTATTTTTTACATGAGGAAGGCAAATCTCAAGAAGGTACAGTTACTTGTTCAGATTTATTCAAGTAACAGAAGAATGACAGGACTGATATTTGAACAGTCCAGGAACTATTATTTGAACATCTAGTATGTTCAAACAACCGGCTAATGCAATTTGACAAGGGTAAGTAGGGATTTGTGGGAGCAGAATGGTTGAAGAAGCTCTTTAGAGAGAAATAAAGGAAATGGAACTAGCCAATCTCCTGACCTAGTATCATTCTGTGGCCTAGCTTTATCTCCTGTCTGTATTCAAGAGGAACATAACAGAATACATTTTAGGAAAGAGAAATTAAAGGTGTAAAATGTAGGTCTTCCACGCTCCCTGTGGCTTAGATCTTGCTATCAGCGAATGTTACCTTCACGTATCTATTTCTCTTAGCTGTTTCCTTCCTCTAACCTTTCCCACCTTCTTCATACAAGAAAACTCATGTGGTCCACAAATTTTTCCACCTTTAATTCCATCACTCTTACTCACTGGGTTTATCTTCCTTCTGCTTGTGTATGTGGAACTCAGTCTAGCTATGCAGTTCTGCTTTTATCTTAGTACAGTTTTTTGTTTCTTTTCTTCAATTAATGCTTTCATATCAGATCTATTACTTTAAATGAAAGCATTTCTGACATACATGAGTAACACAAATGTTTCAAAGGTAGACTTTTGGAATAATGAAAATAAGAAGATGTGCAAAAGCCAAAAGATTCAAAGGAAAATTAAAAACAAAAAGTAATGTGTTGATTTAAATTTAATGCCTGAGATTGATGTAGCACATTTTGAGAAATTATTTCAAGAAAGGAGATTCAAATTTACATTCACTTTATTTTTTAAGACAACAGATAACTCACCTTCCCAAAAATCTACCTGGTATGGATACTATTTTGAAATACTACACCAAATAGGTGACATAGACCCAGGTCTATAGGGCAAGAAGAGAAAACGTATGTATTAAAGCGTTTGTTCAGAAAGCCAGCGACTGCGATGAAGTGGGCGCTCAGTCAGATGCTCTGAGTGCTGCTTGTTAAGCAGAGGAGCAGGTGAACAATGCGTAGTAAGTCAGTAGTCAAGCAACAGAAGGCAGAATTTATTTTTTAAGGGGTTGCTGTCATCATTTCAGGGGTAATCTGGAACACACCTATATCAAACCAAGTTTTATGCTTTTAAAATTAGAATCAAGAGATTCAACCACCCAGGCCAATCAACATTTTCTGCTGGAGATGATCAAAAGAAAAAGGAAAATCTGATCTTCTTCTTCTTCTACAGCACAAATAAGAATCTCAGCCATTAAAAATCCTTCCAGTGGCAAAAGGGTAGCCTTAGGTTTTCTTTAAATAGGTCAGCAGCTTAGTGATTCTGTGCTAGAGGGGCAAGCGGGCAAAGCTCGGAAAGTGGGCCTGGGAGGAAGAGACTGGGACCAGCCGCAGAGACGACAGCCAGGCATGGGGTGACAAAGTCTGCACTTGAAAAGAACAAACAGATGATATTCAGTGGTGGAGGAGGAGCTATTTTAAAATAGATAAATATATGGGATATGAAAGAAAGCCATTGCCAGGAAATCTAAGTTCAAATGCTCTCATAAAATGGTATAGGAGCTCAATGAGAACCAAGGACTATATGATGGTATCACTGGGGATACAGCTGACATTCACATTTTTTCAACATGGTTTTTTCAGGTAGTGTTTGGTGGAGTGTTGGAAACCACTGAAACTGAGTGTCAGCATTGGTCAGATTTTCATGCTAAGCGATGTTAGGTGTGGTTGGCTTTGCTCATATCTAGCCCGTGTACTTTGTGTGTCCTTCAGTTCATATCCCAACCCTGGTTCAGTTGTTTGTGTATACAATGGCCGGCTGTGCTTGGTTTCTGCGAACACGCGGTCTGCGTACAGCACTTTAGCTGTTTACTATTGAAGAGCACCTGCGCTTTCTTTTTCTTCTTCCAGTTTGTGTCAGTTTGAAGGGTTTTAAAAACTTATTCTGGTTGTTGAAAGGAGAATGGACTACACAGAGCAGGCGGGGAAGCAGAGCCCACAAGGGAGGCCGGCGCAGCGGACCCTCTACCTTCTCTCAGCCACCATTGTGCGGTCTGCTCTTTTATTCAGATCTGATGGGTACAGGTGACTAGCTGGGCTGGGTGGGGTGTATATGATGCCCAGCCCATAGTCATTGAGCACCTATTTTCACAGTTTCCTTTGTGAAATTATTTCCTCTGAAGGGGAAACCAGAGCTCAAGGAATTTAATATTTCTCTTCCAAGCAGGCAGAGAATTGAGAACCAAAACGTCTTATGTTTAATGGCCAAAAGTAATATGAAAGACAGCAAGAAATTTTTTAGCAATAAAATTTTTTTTGCCAAAACCAAAGGCAAGAATATGCCACCTTGTTCTTATAAATGTGTTCTGGGTCACATAAATCATCTAAAACTGTAAAAGAAAAATGTGCTCTTTCCCAAAAAAAAAAGGCTGGAGCAATTATTAGTCAGAGAGAATTATTTTCTCTCCAGCTTTTGGCAACTATCACCATAAGCTGTGCTGCATTCTCTTCTACATTACATAAGAGAAGTGTTAGGTCCGTATGTTAGTGTGATAAATTTTAGAAAAGGCCATCCCTCCTGCCCACTGCCGTCTTTCATTAGCAGTATCATGCTGGACTAGTTTAATGGCAGTGATTATGAAGATATTTCTGGATGTCCTTTCTGGTTGCTAAAATACTGATATTGATGTCTTTTGAAAATTATTTGCTGATAAAATTTTCTCCCTTATCCTTGTTTTGGAGATTTTAAACCACCCTTTCTAAAATGTGTATTTCCCGCTGTATTCATGATGCAATGTGCAGAGTCTACAAAAAAGTCGATAAAAAATGCCCACATTTTTCATCATCCTTTATATTATCCTTTGAATTTAATTTTATACATGAAATAAACTCTGGAATAATTTAAGCAGCTTGTGAGATTGCATTTGGCATTTAGGTGGAGAAAATTTAAATTAATTAAACATTGAAAATCTTCTAGGCACCATACACAGTGCTCTGTTCCAGACAGCAGTGAAAAAAATTGACTTATTTTAAATATATACACCCTGGATTTATTGTATTTATATTGTTTTCAATCTCAGAGGAAGGTTTTAACATATTACCATTGAACACAATGCTTGTAATAGGGCTTTGTCCTTACCCTTTGTCATAGTGAGGGAATTTCCTCTATGTCAAGCATTTTTATGTGAAGGTGAATTGAATTTTACAAAGTATTTTTCTGAACATGTAATAGTTAAGCATTTTGTCCTTAATATACTTACTTAATTTGATTGGCTTTTCAATTTAAAACAAACTCTTAAATACCTAGAATATACCCTACCTGTTCACGATAGAGTGTAATTTACTATATTGGTAAGTGTTATTTAATTTCAGTTCTATATGTGAATTCATGAGAGGCTCACTCATTAATTTCCATTCCCATGACATTGTCAAATTTTTAAACACTTTACTGGCTTCAGACAATCAGTTGGAAAGTATTTTTTTTTTAGAATAGGTACACAGAGATAATATTTTTAAATATTTCTAAAAATTGCTCTATGACTCCATTTGCTTAGGTGTATTGGTTTTGTTATTGCTGCTATTGTTAAGTTTTTCACTTACAAATTTAAATCCCTTAAAAGGCATAGAGACACTCTATTTGTAAAAATACCTTCATTTTTCGATTTTGACAAGTTTTGAACCTCAATAAATTTGACTTTATGTAAAATGTCCACTTTGTTGGCACAAAACTACTCAAACATCCTTGTAGTATATTTTTAATGTCAGCCTTTTTAGAGCCTGCACATTCATTCTTTTTGTATGCCTCATACTACATTTTAAAAATTTTTTGCTTCAGTTTAGAAAATTCTAATATTAAATCAGTTCATGCTTCTGTTTCTTTCCCTATCAAATCTAGGTAGTAGATATTATTTTTCTATATTCTTTTTTTATTTGTAAATTGTCCATTTAATTCTTCCTTATGAGTTGATTCTGCATGGGGATTTTCTATCTTATTTTTTTTCCATTAGGTGTAACCATCTTGTATTTTCTTCAGCATATTAGTCATAGTTATTTTAATTCCTTTATGACAACTCCAATGTCTAAATCATCTGTAAGTTTATATCTATTTCTTCATATTTATAGTCACATTTTAAGTTGCTTTACAGATCTAATTATTTCTTTAATTTTCAGCTAAACATTGTGTATAAAGAGAAGCCTCTAAATATCTTTGTCTAGAAATATACTCTCCCCATTGTTAAATAATATGAGTACCTGTTCACCCCAACATTTTTTAGACATCTAGCAACTGTAGTCAGATTGAAAACACCTTTGGATTGTCAGTATTCATAAAGCATAGCCCTCTGGTCTTTTGCATTGATAACCTAGGACACCTGGGTTTTCTCACTCCTAAGACACTGAAAGAATTTGTCTAAAATCTTCTGACACTTTGATATAAGCTCTTATTTTCATGCCTTTGTGACTTCAGCTCTGGTAAATATCTCAATGACAATATCAGATGCATTTTAGGCAGACACCTGCTCACCATGAAAATTTGTCTTTAAAGTTTGGTAAGTTTGATAGGATTCATTGAACTTTTACTGTGGCCCAGCATCATCCATGTACACACTTAAGATCAAGCTAACAGAAAACTAGTTGCTTGTATCAGTCAGTGTTTTGCTAGAGAAACAGGTGTGACACAAGATATGCAAATGTATAAGAAATTGTGAGATCAGCTTCTGATGGTCACCCATAGTGTTGGGAGGGCAGAGGGTGTCTTTACACTAGAGCTCACTGCAGTGCCCCATTCCAGTACTTATCAGGAGACCAATGAGTGTAGGACTGAAGGCTGAAGAGACTAGGTCGGAAGGCTGAAAGATCCACAGGAGAGGCCGAAGAGTCTGTGCTGGAAGCCAGGAGCTGATCTCCAAGCTGAATGCAAAGACTAGAGCTCCTCTGAAGAAGAGGAGCAGACCCGTCCTTTCTCATTTCTCCTTTTAACCATCCAGGTGGCAAGCCACCTAGACGGGTCTTCTACACCCTAGGGTGAAGAATTGCTGAGCAGATCTAGTTAAGCTTCTAAACTTCTCAAATTGACACAATCAATCAAACATTACATTGCTCATTTGGATTACCCAAGGTTCTGTGTTGTCGTCACAGCTGGACACAGGGACCAGCGATTTGCTCATCAGTCATTCATTTCACCAGTCTGCTCTGCTTGCTGAGACTGAACCTTCCACATGCACAGGAGCAGAAAACTCCTTCAAGGAAGGAATCAGGAATGAAAAACTGTCTCTGATAATGCTGCTTCTAGAAATCAAATCCATTAAGTCTGTGCACCTTTCATCATTCTCTGATTTTTCCACATATAATTTGTGCATTACCCAAATTGTATTGGGTGCACAGCGATGCCCAGTGACTTTGGCGGCCTGCTTGCTACACCTTACTAAGAAGCAAAGTCCTTTGCTTGGATCTTGAAAAATGGGCCTCAGGGCTTAAACCAGAGCCCTCATTACAAACCTCATATATAAAAATATATGATAAATGTTTAGGTTTCAATATATTGCAGCAACAAATTGCCATCAATCTCCTCAAAATACTCTCCTGTCCTTCAAAAATACTTAACCCTGTTGTTCATGCCACTTTCTAAAATTCTTCCAGAAGTCCTCTTTTGTGAGTGATTTTACAACATGGATCAAAAGTGCAGGGAGTGCTCCTGTGAAGTGCCATCCAATGAAAGTCAAGCTCATAAAAATTTTACAGTGCACACTCTTCCCCCTTATTCATTGGATGCAGTTTCACATGACTTCTGGCTCTTCTCCGAAATCCAAATGACCATAAAGACTAAATATTTTGAAATGATTTGGGATTTTGAGGCCACTGGGACAACCTAATTAAAGATACTCAAGAAAGAGCACTTCCAGAACTGCTTCAGAAAGTGTCAAGAACAAGGGAGAAGGGAGTAGGAAGTGAGGCGCGTACTTTGAGGAAAATTAATGGTGTGTCTTTTACTGTAATAATTTATTTAAATTTAAATACCATATTTTTTCAGTTACAACTTGTATATTCACTACTTTCTGTGTGCTATTTCACTTTCTTGAGTCTCTTAAATTTATATTTCCAAGCCATTTCCCTCTTCTAGACTATTAATTATATTAAACAACTTAGTTAGGCTCTCAGTTTGATTGACATAGAAGCTTCCTGTATTTTCTAAATCCACAACTGACCTCTTGGGTATTATTCCTCCAATAGGTCCTTTTTTATATTATGGTGAATGATGGAAACATTTAACTGTGTCAGTTCAACTAAGAGGAGTTACCTTACATTCTACAAAACACTGAACATCTCACGCACTGCCGATTAGCATCAGTTTTCATTCCAAGTATCTGGCAATCCACCCATTTTACTCTAGCTGTGTATCTGTCCTGTTGGCACTCACATGGCCTATGGTAGCACCCTCTTCATTCTTTCCCCCCACCAGTTTGTTTGTAAGAAAGAGTGATTTTCTTTTTCTTTTAATTTATTTGAGTCAAAATGAAGATAAAAGCTATATATACCAATTGCTTATATATCTTTAGAGATTTGTAAGTTAATCCTTATACTATTTTTGACAATTTTTTAAGGAAATCTAGCATCTTTTCTCTATAAAGTGTCTTTGAGTATAACTTCTGAGTTCATCCCCCAGGTATTGTATACCATTTGCCCTTTTTCTCCTTTTTTAATCTTTAAATTGATGGTTGGTTTTAGAGGTTTTTCAGATTCACGTCAATTTTTGAGCAATAAATGTATTATAGCTGGTCTTGGGTTCTTCCACTGGGAAACACATTGTTTCTAACTTTCTTGACTTTTGAAAGCACAACATTTATTAATTAATTACAGGTGTCATTATTATTTTAATGCTAATGCTACCATTAGCATGTTATTCAAAACATGCATGAAACAGTCCTCCATTGTTTACCACTGAAACCCTTATAAGTAACAGTTACCATGTGCAGACAATATTTTCAGTACCTAGCTAATTATATGAATATATGTATATCTATCCTGTAGATTGCATGTTACATGTTTAGGGAATCAAGTTTTTGTGTTCCCTTAAGAGGCACATGCCTGATGCTTCCTCAGCTGAGATTTAAAAAAACAGTATGTCACAATCTATGCTGAGGAATTTCTAATACACTAGGTTTGTATCCTTACTATTTCTCCTGTCAGAGAGATCTACGATCCAATGAACTCAGTACTTTATGGCTTATAAACCTCTGCCATTTCATCTTCCTGAGGCTCATTTTTGGGGTCTTCTCTATGTGCAGGCTAGTATTTTCTACGTGGCCAAACTTCACCCAAGGTCTTTAATGCTACTTAATGCCCCACTGGGCAAATATAAACAAATAGTGGCCTCTTGAAAAAAATATATGGCATGTGTTGTCACATTTTGATTTAGTGTTAAGTAAGATTTGTTAATTCTAATGCTATTTTTCTGTTACTTAGCAAACACACATCATTTAAATTACTGCAGAAACAGGTAAAGTTTTGTGTCTTTATTGCTTTTGCTTTACATTCTATTGTTTGGGTCACACATTGTCAGGTTAAACAAAACAAATTCTTTCCTAGCTTCTAATTGGAAATATTATGACCTCGCCTTCATCTCTCAGGCTGTAGTAGAAGGCCCACATGCAAAGTGCGGCTAGTGATACATAGTCATAACTTAATTCTACACTATGCTGATAAATCATTCAGGCAGAACTCATTTTTGGAAATATAATTTACTTAAATCAAAGCTGCTTTGTGTGTGTGGGTAGGAGGTCAGTTATCCAGCACTTACTAAATCATTTATCAAACTCAGCTTTGTTTGAAATATACCCAAAATAGCTCCTATTGAAATGAAGTAATAATCTCAATTTCTGGGAATAGTACATTAGAGAAAATGCAGTTATAATCCATCATGGAACAGTATCCTAAATGCTTAGCCCAACAATCAAATATGTCCTGCTATATTCAAAATAGATATAAGGAAAAAAGTTTAATAGATACTGTGTTATACTCTTATCTCAATTTTTAAAAAGCTGGTGTTGTCTGTCTCTTCCCACAATACCTCATCTAAGTCCTTCTGCTCTGGATGCATAGAAAATAATAATGGCCGCATATAATGGAGAGAGAACATTTGGATCTGACCTGTCTCCTCAGCTGAATTCCAGGACCTGAGACAGGGACACATTTTCCAGCTCCCCTTTTAGGACACTCCAGTACTACAAGAAAATATAGTTTCTATGATTCATGAATCACATACAGAACCTCTGTTAGTACTTTAAAAGCCGAGGCCCATCTTGATTTGCAATGATGCACAGCAATAAGGAAATTTCTGCACTCAGACCTCTGAGATGGTTGTTATAATCTTAGCAGATGGGTTCGCACCAGAAGTAGGCAGTAATTGTATTCACTATTTAGGCAAGCAGGCTCCTGTCTTCTATGCTGACCTGGATGCTTCCTATATGGGGGATGAATGTGGATCAGAAAGTAACTTTTTTGTGTCTCCAATTCTTGTCTTAAAATAAAGATTATATATAATTTCTTTGTATGGCTTAAGAACTGCTCAAAAGCTATGAGTGAGGTATTAGGTAAATTTCGCTTATGGTCCCTGAGGTTAATTCACATAATTAAGAGAAGTGCTATCCTCCAACAGCCATAGGAATATCTTGTCCAGTCTCTAACAAAGGGAGCATAAAGGAACAAGGACCCCGGGTGCTGTCCTGGAAATCCTGTCTTTGTGCCCATGCCGTTCTCAGAGATTTCTCTAGCCATCGGCATGCCAGCAGGTATGTGGAGCACAGGACTCCTGTACACTGGTAATTTTGGGTTCAAAACACACAGACAGCCTTGCTGCTCTGTCCTATATTGAGCTCGGTCACACTTTACTCTCTTTCCCCGAGAAGCAGAGCTCTGATGTGATCTGACAGCCCCCTCAGCCTTTCCTAGTTCTGGCTCCCTTCTTATGTCAACATTTGTGTTTTTGTTTTGCTTTGGTTTTGAGTTTTTTCCTGGAAAACATGTGTATTTACGTTGCCTTAGCATCTGCTTTATGGAGGAGTAGCACATTTCCTGCTCTGCTATTTCCCTGCAGTTGGAATTACCGGGGCTTCCTGGATTGACCTCAGATCCTGTCCACTGCCTGAATCATTTCTCCCCAGTACAGCACATTCACCAGCAGTGTCCCCGCACACCAAACGTGAAGTCTGGGGTAAATCTTGGCCTCCTGGACCGGGATCCGCTGTAAGTACTATAATCAAACCCAGCGCATCTTCCTGATGCATTAGATGGTCAGTATGACTGGGGTTCTCTCGCAGTTCTTCCTTCCTCCTGGACCTAGATCGCCTGTGAAAAACACTGCAGTCTGATTTGTCTATATGGCTGATCCTTAACGTGCAACCTAGCCTTGAATCATCACCCTGTCCTGAAAAAATAAATTCTGTTCGAAAACACCAGCAGTAAATTAATGTCTTGTTGCAATTGAACTGATTACCTAGATCTGTGGCTGACTCTTCTCTTCCTTTTCCAATAAGCCCCTCCTGTCATTTCTATAGTAAATCTCTGTGAATAGCAGAACCAGACTAATGCTTGTCCAAGTGTTCAAATGACAGTTATAGTCAAAAGTTCATACTGACTGCGAATTTCTCTGGGCCAGTCAGGGCTTTTACTTTATTGCAGTGTGCTGCTTTGATTGATACTCCAGCAGGAGGTGAAGCTGCGCCTTCCTGTAATTGTTATGTTAATACAAAATTCTGGGTTCTTTTATTGCAAATAAGGCTCTCAGGGCAGGAGCAAATCTAGAGACCGAGGAAGCTGATACCTATGTATCTAAGCTTTAGGGACTAAAACTAACTGAAAAAATGTGTTTACACATTTTCCCTTTTCTGTTTTACTCTAAACAGTACCCATAGTAATAAGAATCCAGTTAAAAGGCCACCGTTGAACTTTATTTTTCATAAAAGCTGTCAGCATTATAAGGAGAACACAGCAGGTTTATGGGTTTCCCCTTTTATTTGCAAATACAGAGCACATAATTTGATAGAAAATTATTTAGCATAACAAACTCGGTTGCATTTCTTTATATCTACACAACTTTAAAAATCCTTTCTATTGTCTATTTGGCCCCGGACTTACTACAAAATTAATCTCTCACTCTCTCCCACACCTCCCTCCCACATAAACCTTCCTATCAGAGACTGAAGGCACTCTTACACTCTTGGGACATCATCTTTGGCCCTGACATACAGTTAAAAAGGAACAGACGGATTCTACAAAAAGCCCAGGGCAAAGGAGAGCTTGATGTGCTGGTATCAAAATCCATGACACTTCTAAGTAGAATCACACTCTGCATTCCCAGAAAAGCCACTGGGCTCTCCACAAGGCAATTCTCATAAACCCAAGAATCACTGAGCTACTAGAAATTAAATGATTGGAAGGGAAGTGCTTTGAGACACTCATAATAATGTTTACCCCAAGGGACAGACTATCAAAGCTTTGTATGCACAGAGTTCCATGTATTATGGGGACACTGATAAACCTATTATCTATATGAAAACCCAAGGGGAAGTTTCTCTTGACTTCCACTATAAGACCTGAAGCTTTTTTAATTTTTCAGTCACACTGTTATTGGTGTAGCAACTAAATCATGTAAGTAATTATTTTTTCATCTTTGTGTTGGTTTTTGGGCAGTTCTAACACCAACTTATGGTAAGACAATTTTGGAGTATGTTGATTTTAACTTGGATTTTTTTTCAATTCTTATGCCTTTTTTCAACCAATTCCTTCATTTCCTACATGATTATTATAACTATAGCCTTTAAAATCTTATGTGTAAGTGTGCACAACCACCATCTCATCTTTCTAAATAGTACTGCCCTGTTACCAGTGTTTATCGGGAGTTGCTCCCTGTGGCATCCTTCTGCAGGAGGTGCTTTGTTTTCCATCGGTGATCGGGTTCCCTCCACTCCTGACCTTGTCGTCCTCACTACTGGGTCATGCTTGTTCATGGGTCATTTCCAGTACAGCCTTCCTTTGGGAATTGCCTTAGTGAATGACTGGCTGTCTGGCTTGTAGATAATTACTTCTTATTTTGTGGTTCTGCAAATCCATTTTCCCTGATATATTTAGTGTTTTCATTAGGGAAACACTATCTGATTTTAGGAAAGACGAGCAAGAGATCTGTGGCACATCTTGACTGAGCCTTCTTTCCTCACTGGTTTTTCTGTCATTTTCTGTGCAAAAACAGCGAATGTGAGACATCCAATAAATCAGGCTTTGACCCGATGTGAGAACCGAAGCTGATGAAATCCGATGCCCTGTCTCTGGATGTGCACAGCTGTTAATGGGAAACCAGGGTGCAATGGCAAGTGCAGCAGGGACGGTTAGCACTCAGCAGGGGACCCCTACCTAGACGCAGATTTGGGTAACTGCAGGCAGCTGGACTCCCGCCGGGTAGTGCAGGGCAATGAAGGAGTTGGGTAGCATTTCCTAAAGATGCTTGATTCATAGTAGGCAAGAGCGACTGCGTCCTGCCTGTCACCCTGCGAGAACTCAGGAAGAAAAGTCCTGTTGCCGGCACACTCTCTTCTCTTTCCAGACCCTCTGCAGGTTGGTCTGCCTAGACAGGCTGCACCTAGCTGATCTGCAGTGTGGCCTGCTTGAGGTGGGAGAAGCTCCGAAGGGAATTCCGATGGTACTTACCTCTCCATACTGGAGAGAAAATGATGAATTAACCAGTAGTTGCCTTCTGGGAAACTTTTCAGTGTGTCCAATGAGGATGTGTAGAAGAGGCCAAGGGTTTTCAAGGCATTAGGCCTACAAAAATTGAGGGTTTTTCTAAGTGATAAAGTCATAATTATTTCATAAGTAAGAATGAACCATAAAATAATCTATATGAACCAAATGTTCAGTTCATGATGAGATATCAAATGCTTTTCCTACTTTCAGTTTAAATATTACTTTATTAGCTGATTTCAACATTTCTTATGTCCTCAACAATAAATTGCATTTTGGGGAGCAAATATTTAAACTCAAGCATATGTCTGTGATGCAGTGACTGTGATTTTCGTATGAGGAAAAATTACAAAAACTACAGCATGCATCACGTTTCTCTTTAAGAATGTTAAGGTGGAGGTAAAATTATTCTTTAAAGTGATCCCTGGCATTAATTCCAGTCAGCACTAGGTAAGCAGAATGAATTTGAAACCATATTCTTAACCATTAAAATAATTAATTCAATCTTGATATAACCCTTTGCAACTTCAGATATGAGAAATATCTCTTTACATGCAAGAAAGAAACTATTTCCTGGGAAATTAAAATTAAAGCATTTAAGAAAAATCTCCTAGCAACAGTATAAGCAGGAGACCACCAGTGAAGTTTTCTGAGAAATATAAATTTCATTAACACAGTTAAACCAGACAAATATATTATTTGCTTCCTTTTTAAGGGCTGGCATAACACCTTGTCTTTTCATAATTTTAAAACTTTCACACATCTTCATTTCTCTTCATTTATATTGAAAAAGATGGATACACCGGGGAAACAAATTATCTTCATTAATGAAAGGACATGCATACAAATGTAGCAAAATTCTTATATATATATATACATATATATATATATATATTTAAAATTTAAAATATTAAAAAAATATATATAATTAGTTTTCTGTCACTGTGTAAAATATCTGAGAATAAGAACTTAAATGAGGATCTACTTTGGCTCACAGATTCATAGAGTTTAGTTCATGGTCCTGTTGGAAATGCCAGGTAAAGGAAAGATGTTCATCTCATAGCAGCCAGGAAGCACGGGGCTGGGGGTGGGGAAGCGCCAGAGAACAAGGGCCTTAGGACAAGATGTAATCTTCAAACTCCTGTTCCCACTACCCTCTTTCCTCTACCTCTGCCCCTCCTCCCAGTCTCAATTCACCAAATGAGCTCATCAATGGGTTGCTGATCACTTGGTTAAGCTTGAGCACTTATGATTCAATCATGTTCTCACAGCCCACGAGCTGGAAATCAAGGAATCAACACTGTAAGCTTTTGGGGGGCCACTTTGGATCTTTATAATAAAGTTATTTTCAGTAGATTGTTAACTGGCTATTCTAGAACAGATAAAGCATGTTTGGAAGAACTTGAAAAGGGCCTTCTCTGTTAAAAGCACAATTTAAATAGCTTTTTGGCAGTGCCTTTATCTTATGTGTTGTTTGACACGCATTGCTATTATTAAAAGGAGAGATGACAATGGAAAAACTCGCTGGTGCGCTCTGTTTAGGAAAGAAGCTTCCCACACATGTCTTCTCCTCCATTCCTGACTCTTCCTTCCTGCTCAATCTGGCTGAGAATGCCACCATTTTCCTCCACCTCTGCATCTCACGCAGCCTTTCCTGTAATTTCCTCCCACTGTCCACTGAAAGAAGCCTTGTTCTGCACTGGTAACCCATGGAAACAATGATGCATGGGAAATCTCATTTTGAAAATAGCTAATTAAATGCAGCAGTTTACTGTTTGAATAGATAATGTATTTTCTACCTCTGACTACTTACCTCGGGTTCTAATTATTTAATTGACTCCCCTAGAAGAAACCAAGGTACTAGTTTCCTTTGTATTCTCTAGCCTGTGTTATTTTAGAGACATGTATATTACTTGTAGTTTTCTCAGATAACAATATTTCTTAGAAGTCCATAACAACTTGTAGAACAATTTCTTATTTATGAAAAAGAAGAAAAATGTGTGGTATTCATTTACTGAGAGGACATGTAATAATTCATATAGCCCAGCTGATGTGTGTTTATCTTACTTCTACAATTTGTTATCATAAAATATAAGAAAGAAATGTTAACCTGGAATAGGCTCAAATGATGAAGAGACTTGGCTGAGGATTTTCGAGTCAGTGTGGGAAGGTTTATCATGTTTCTGAAGGTGAGTGGAGTAACACAAAGTTCTGTTTTGTGAAAATCGATTCAGTGACACATTGAGGGTATTGAAAGACAAGTGAGTAACTGCATCAGGGTTTGCTTAGGAATCTGTCATTATTTCCTGGCTCTGATAGAAAGATGGCTTTCTTCTTCCTTAAAGAGCAAGTCTAGATGTATGTGTGTGTGTGTGTGAGAGAGAGAGAGAAAGAGAGAGTGAGCGAGAGAGAGATAGCCAGAGACAGAGAGACAGAGAGAGAGAGAGGGAGGGAGGGCGGGAGGGCGGGAGGGAGGGAGAGATCAGAGGAATAGTATCCAGCTAACCTAAATCCCTTCTTTACCTTCCAGAAACAGGCTCAGCTACTTTATGGTACTGAGAGTTCAACCAAGCAACTAGTGACTGTTCTATTTTTCCATTTGATTTCACATATCATATAGGGAAGCAAAATTATCCCCAAAACCGTGCTGTGTTATCCAACTTTCTAGGAAATACTGTGAGAATGAGGTATGCAAAATGACTCCCACTATCAGTGGTAGACCAGACCACGCTGACACTGGGTAGAACTAACTTTCTATCTTTTTATATATATGATGAATAAATACTCTACATAGAAGGCTGCCCCGTTTTGCTTACTCTGGCACATTTAATATTATAGGGGACATCTAGACTGTTATTCAAAAAATAACAAGTAGTCTTCATTCAACCACAGCCAGTGAGAATGGTGAACCATTCACATTTTCCCAAGTTGTCTGTAAGGAATTATTTCATGTACCAACATACACATAGGCTATAGAGAGAAACGGAAGCACTCCTCTGGGGTGTGGTTGAATGAGGTCCAACCAGACTAGCTCTCCTAAACACAACTGTAAACTCTGGGTGAAGAAAAATATCTAAACCTAGAGGAAAGTGAACCCAATAAGCAGATTGGTAAGGGAGACAACATTGGTAAGGTAATAGAAGTGTTAGCATATGATGAGTTTTGAATTTTTGTGTGTTTGCACGAAAAGTTGAGTCTAGATTCATTTGATACCATTAGCTAAGATTTTAAAAATCACCTCAAGTTGTTCTGACTTGGAGAAGCAGAAGCATTGTTTGGAGCCACTTTGCCTTGTTTACACTGAAAATGTAAGAGAGAATGGTAGAGACAGGAGAATTAGAGGAGAAATAGAGAAAGAACAAAAATAACAACCGAAACCTCTAATCCTAAAACATGAAAACTGTAGTAAACTGCAATTCCAGACATCCTAGCTAAGAACAAAAAGTCTTGCCTAACATTTAAACAGTCCCCACAGATATTTGCATATTTGGAGCAACTAATTTATTATTTGTTACACTTGCACATGCACACACACACACACACACATACACACACACACACGATTCATATAAAAATGTAAGCATAAAAGGCATGTAAAGAATATCTATGCATGATATTCGCAATGTCTGTAATGTGGTCCAAATTACTTCATGTGAAGAAAGAGAAAAATGTGCCCCACATCAGAAGTAAAGGCAACGGATACCCGAGACAAGGGAGTTAGCCAACGAGGAACGGCAGCTCTATGACAACAGTGACCTCTCTGTAGTACAGTGTAGAAACTTTCCTAGGCAGGAAATCACGGAAAACATACAGCTTATCTCTTGGGTTTTCCTTGCTGATGAATCAAAGTCCTTTGCTTTCTGTTATTGACGTCTGAAAACAGTTACTTCCTGTTTTTTCAGGCTTTGTACTTACCTAACAAAAGACGTTATATTTGTTAACTATTGTTTTCTCCTATCTGGGTCTGGGAATGCAGATAAACCTGGAAAGAGGACAGAGAAAGGAAAAAACAAAACATAATCTCAGTGAGTATCAACTTTTCATTGGTTAAGGCATAAAAATATGAAATATTGGAACAACATACTACAAGAGCAAACAGTGATCTCTTTAGTTATTCTTGCATGCTTCTGCCTCAGGTATTTTTATAATCACTGTTCTACTCATATGCAGCAATATCTTGAAATAATTAATCAGCCGATGAAAGCAGACAGATCTGCATATCTAAAATAAGTAAGTAAGTAAATACTGTGATATGGGGAAATTTTGATTTGTTCTTTCTTTCTGGTGTAATATACCACGGAATTAATTGGACATGGGCGCATGGTTTTGTAGTTAAGGGCAAGGGGACTTATCAGATAAATCCATTTGAATCCAAACAACTCATCATTAAAGAGGATGAATAACGAAGAATAGTGGGCAAAATGTCTGAAATTGATAATCTATTGTACCAAACATTTTATTCTCTGAAGATTATGGTCCTTAATTTACTTTTTTGAAATTCATAACAGTATGTCAGGCTATGTGTTCAATTATTTTCATGATATTATGGCACAACTTCACTGCAGCATTTTAATAGAAAAGACTACATTTTGTAAGAGGGCAGAGACTGAGAGACTAGTTTGTGTATCCTTACTCAACTTAGTGTACACAGAAATCTCACTCATTCTTTGTCCTGATTAGACTCTCGCTAAAGAAGGTGAGTGTGGGTCAAGTACTGGAACATGTACAGGGTGGAAACTGTGTACAGTGGCATGGCCCTGTAGTCCCTGCTACTCACAGGTGGAGGCACATAGATCATCTAAGCCCAGGAATTTGAGACCAGCCTGGGTAGCATGGTGAGACTGTCTCAAAAGTGTAACTGTAAAGCAAAACAACAAAACCAGCAAAGTGAAGAAGAAAAAAAGATGGAACAAATAAAATTAGGCGACAGTGCAAATGTTCATAATCTAACTTTTGTAAAAGAACTTTAATGTATGAAATTGATGTGACTTGGGGGTTGCAGTCTGGCCCAGAATATTGCCAGCTCTCATGCTTGTGTGGAAGGGAATCATGCAATCTAAACCCATAGGTCACTTGGGGTATATATGTTTGTACCAGAGAGTGGTGCAAATGTCAGCTCTTTCAATAAATGGCCTAAAATTCCAGGTGTCTCCATTCCTAGGAGAAAGCTTTGAAAAAAATTGTTCTAAATAATGGAAAATATTTATACTAGATAGTGGACCAAGATGACACTTGTAGATATGTTGGTTTTGTAATTTGGAGGTACTAGGGATCAAACCCAGGGCCCTGCATATGTGCCAGCCAAGCACTCTACCACTGAGCTGCATCCCTACTGGGGGTGCTCCTTTTTTGAATTTTTATTTTGGGACAGGATCCTGCTAAGTTGCCCAGGCTGGCCTCAGATTTGGAATCTTCCTGTCTCAGATTCCCATGTATCTGGAATTATAGGCATGTACCCATCCACCTGGCTGATTTTATAGTTTTGATCATTCTTCTGTTCAGAAAAATACTGTCAAAATTTTCCAAATTACAAACACCTCTATCCTTTTCTCAGTAAAGCTACTCTAATACTGTATTTCTTCCTACTTAAATTATATGTTTGAAAAGTTCTTCACTGTATCATCACATATAACACTAAATTTATAAGTGGTCCATGTTTGTACCAATAGGGTCTGCTGAAGTTAATTAACGCTCATCCAAATGTTATTTTAAACATTCCTGTAAATGACACCACAGTTCCCCCCGCAGTGAGAAAACATTATGTAAGATACACACTTAAATGAAAGACTAAAATGCAAAC
Organism: Dinomys branickii; assembly: GCA_004027595.1. Classification (NCBI taxonomy): domain Eukaryota; kingdom Metazoa; phylum Chordata; class Mammalia; order Rodentia; family Dinomyidae; genus Dinomys; species Dinomys branickii. The sequence goes on along the minus strand of PVLD010000291.1, from coordinate 34,741 downwards.
TTGTGTTTGGCATACTACCTTTTATGGAAAAGCAAAAGAAAGGTGTATTCATATGTTTATGCTTTAAAAATTTTGCAAGGATATAAAGCAAGTAAAAGCAGAAAAACTATATGAGAAGAACCTAAACTGGATTGATAAAAGATTTAAGATTGAGAACTTCAGCTATGTTTTATTTGTTTTAGCTGTCACAATTACTAAATAGGAAACTGTTATGCATCTAAATGCCCATGAGAAAAACATATCGAGCAGAGATTTGAGCTGTTTTGAAGACCAGCTCTGATCCACAGAGAAACAGGAGTCTCAAAAGGAAGGTGCTGAAAAATAATCCCGTCTATGTTTACTGTGGGCTGCTTAATGGCATCAATCTTTTGAAATCTTTTCAGAAGTATCTGTCTAAATTCTGCTCCTCCCTATTAGGGAAAGCTGATTGCTTTCCTGCAAGTGAGGTTTAGCAGCCCTGGAGACTTGATAGTGGTGATACAGCATGTGCTTACTTGAAGAAAACATTATCGTGAGGGGCTCTGTCCTACACCAGCTGTCCTATGTCAAGGGAGCGGACTACTGGCTAATTCCAGACACTGCCCAGATCTCAGGGTGCACCTCCATCCAGTGGCTAAGAACCGCCCTTTCTTCGTGCTCTAGCGGAGGTGAGATGCGGGAAAGGGCATCATTCTGTTGTCGTCAGTCACTGAGAACCTGCCTGCCCTCTCGAGACACTACCTGGTATCTGCCTTGTCTCTTCTCACTTGTCACGCATGCATGTGATGTGAAGTGTCTCATGATGGTCACTGCAGTGTAAGGAATATGAAATTCTGAGGTAAAAAAAAAGTAGTATGTTTAAATTTTAATTTGAAAGCCACTAGCAAATGACTTTGCAAATTTGATCTCTGTCAACCTCATTTCATCATGTTCAAAAGACAGTACTTCAGAGAGAGTGAGAAAGAGCCAGAGGGCAGAGGGAGTGGGAGAGGAAGTAGCGGGTGAGAGAGGTGGAGAGAGAGAATTTTGTCTATCAGTAGAAGTTTTTGATGCAAATTAAATGAGAGTGCAGAAAACAACATATTTCCCCAAAATAAATCCACATTAATGTAGAAATTGATGCAAATTTCACGCTTTCTATGTATAGGCCTTGTGTTACTTGTATAGTGCCTGCTCACAATTAGAGAAACTTAGATCACTAACTATACTTTACCGGATATATATTTTAAAGACAAAAATTGAGATTTTAACAAAAATCTCATTTAGATGAAGGAACCACCACTAATCTTTTTAAGCCTATAAGGCAGCTAATTTTGAAAAAAAACTTTTTTCAAAATATACTTCAACCGCCTCCCTGAGATACCACCATCTCCCTTTCTTACAGCGGGACCCTTTGGTGAGGATTATGCAGTACTTCTCCTGTCAAAAATCATCCAAATTACATTATAATTTGTAGACACTGACCAAACATTTGCTGTTATATTTGCCGTCTTTCTTAGGAGAAAACTGAAGTTCCTTTGCTTATTTAGCTAGTAATTAACCCAACTTGGAATCAGTCCCAGCATGCACAGTTCCTTCTGCTGCACCACTGTAGTTCTCTGATTCTTCTAGGGAAGTAAGGTACTAGACATTCAAGTAATACTGACCACAGACCAAGTGGTTCTCACCTCCTGGAAGTGCCATTGTGCTGCAGACATGCGGACCCTTCAACTGGGCCACTTGTTAGGACTCTCCGGTATCCAAGGACACAGTATCCTTCCATGTCTACCCTTAGTTATGCCCACATAAGAATGTCGGGCAAAACCTTGGAAACTTTTACTGGGTTCATTCAGATTTTGCTTTGCCTCATTGACCTGGTTGCAGCAGAGGATAGAAAGGGTTGTTTTACTTGTCAGGGATAAATATACAGATCATTAGGAGAACTGAGATAAATTGAGGTTGTCGTCTTTAAACTGTGTTTATGTAATTTTTAAAAAGATTCATTTTAGGTCATCACTCCCAGATAAGGAAATGGCTTCATTCTCAATGAGAACTGGAGGAAGAACCTCCATAATCTATGGGTTAGTTTCCTATTCTCTGCAAACCTGCCCAGCCAAACTACCATCTGGAAGGTATGTGAAAGGCAATTGCTTATGACAAACCCATGTTTCAGAACAGTACAGCAACTTTTTGTCCTGCCATGTCCTCCTTAGAGTTTTTCTAAGGACTCAGATTAAGTAGAAGCAGAGACAATACCAATTTATACCTGAAGATATAAAATGCAGAATCAAAGATGTTACAGAGTTTGTCATTAATGTGATGGAGACCAAAGAATCACTTGGGGAATGAGTTGAAAAACCAGCTTTCCATGAACTTCACTGTATGAAATATTGATTCAAATTCAGTAAATTTGAGTTGGGGCTCAGGAATCTGATCTTAATAATGTTTATTGACTATTTCTTACTTGGGGATATTATGCCAAAGCTGTAGAAACACCATGAAATGTAAAGGTATTTATTGTAAACTACGCTCTCTGACATTTGTGTACATGTACATTACAGTTTCACAGAGAACAGTAATGTGCGTGGGCATAACTTATCAAACTAAATGGTATTTAATGTCTACACTGTTTATATTAAAAATACTTTCTTTTCTAGGTTTAGTCATATTGCAGGTCATTTTATTCTTTCAAACCACTTTTACATTTGAGTTTTACCTTTAAATTATGAGCTTCAACGGACAATACAAGTGCCACATCTATTTGATTTGAGTGAAGTGAGGAGCAGCTGTGTTAGAAGGAGTTGTTTAAGCCAGCCAAGGCTTGGTCTGATACCAGAACTAGAATAGCACCTCACAGGCTCCTTGAGCAATGGGTCTATTGCTCAGATGTTATCTCTAGAGACTTCCTTCCCATACATGTGTGGAAAGCAGTGCGTCCAGTCTCTGGGGTTGTTAGCCATATCTAGGGCAGCTCAGGTTTGGTGCAGGTCTTGAGAGCCTCCCTGCTGTTCATTTGGCTCCTCTAAGGGAAGTGGGCTTATTCCTCCACCGTAATCATTGCAGTCTGCTCACCACCCTTTGAGGCCACAAGATGAGGACTTGATTATTTTAAGAGATCCAAGAACTTACCTCATCTAAACAACTCCTCAACAGTCTAAGGACCCAGGAGGAAGGCTGTTTAACCCAAAGTGATGTCAGTGGCCAGTGTGAGACAGAGCCAAAGCCAATGTGTACAGTTTTTGTTCCACCATGGTAGGATGGAAACAGACCAGAAATAAGATAGAAGGAAAACTGATGATGAATTCTGGATCTTAGATGTACCGACTTCGAGATCTTAACAAGTCATGTGAAACCTCTGTGCCTTAGTCTCTTTGACTTGTAAAGGGGAAATACCTCTTAGTGCAGCTCACTAAATCGCATCTGTGAGCAGTGGGTACACAGTTATCCAGTTAATCCCAATTCCTTTTCCCCCTTTTGAGCCATTTTTCAATTGAACCTTTGCTCTTTTCTTACAGTCTAACAGCAATAATCTTGTTCTTTACCCAGATGTGCTGTCTTTCTCGTGGTCCTCTGAAAGCAGTGTCTACAGCAACATCTCTCTATTGTAAGTATAGTTTCAAGCATCTCAGAATAGAAACATCAGGACCAATGAATCCGACTAATCTCAGCCAGCTGCCTTTGTAGCCCAAGTAATGGGCCTTTGAGATGCAGGTTCTGGGAGAAGATTCTGCTCTAACTCCTGATAAGGGATCTTAGCCAGTAGCATGTCCAGTCTGGGACTAAGATCTTAATTCTTCATCCACGGGGCACCTGTGTAGTCATTTTGGTCCCATCAGATGAATTCAAATGAGGACAGTGATAATGAGGAAGGTGGCAGGACTGTTGGCCAATCTCAGAGCATCCTCTTCCAGGAAATGAGAAGTATCTTACAAAAACTGAAAAGATTTCCATTCTTTGCTTATTTCAAGATTTCTTACAAACATAACAAATGCTTAGCAACTTGAAGTAGTGTTTCTTAAAAGTATCAATATATTATTTAAATGTATTGGTAGTAAACATTTGAAAAGAAATTCTATATTTCCAAGTTGCTGTATTTGGTAGTATGAGGCATTTTTGTTGGGATCTGAGTAGTGTATTAGTATGGTGTATGTCTACAGTTGAAAAGTCACTCACCCTTTCTCGATGGCATAAGGAAGGTATAAAGTCCTATCAACTTTCCCCCAAATTAGCAATAAAAACATTTCAGGGAGTGGAGAAGCCACTGTGAGCTTTTCCTCTGGAAATAAAATGGAAAAGGGTCTGCTTGCCTCTGCTTTCCAGCTCTGATTTCATTCCCTGAGTTGGACGTTCCTTTCCAGAAGGGAAAATGCATAGCCAGACACACACTGCTGACTCCCATCACAGGGCAGAAATCCCAAGCAAGGGGCTTGTGATGCTGCATATTCATGCATGCAAATCAGGCCCCTTGGCTACAGCTCTTGGCTCTGAGATTTCAAATCTCGGTGTTAGCAGGGATTCCTGCAAGTTTCTATGAATATTAACCAGGAGGAAGATGTTAAATAGATAGTGAGTGTGTGCAGGAACTTTTCTTCCTGTTTGAGAAATACACACTTTTGGTAAGAAAATGGCCACCCTCTTGTTTACCCCTTCTGTCCTGTATGCTAGGGAAGGGCTTCGTTAGTGGAAGAGAGCTAGGAAGCACTGGGCTACAGGCTGTTGGCAGGATGACCAGAAGACCTGTACTGTAAGTGCTAGTTGTTAGAACCAGACTTACTTTCCTGTATTGGTTACCTATTGTTACACAGCAAGTTGCTCCAAAACTGAGAGGCTTAAAACAATAACCTTTTGCATCTTACCCTGTCTCTAGGTTGGGAATACAGGTGTGGCATACCTGAGTCCACAGAGCGGGGAAGAAGGTATTAGCACGAGAGACAGCATGTTGGTGTGAAAGCCACTATCATTGGGATGGTACAGGTATACACAGGAGTAATCAAAATATATGGTGTGCATGTAAGTTAGAAAAAACTTAGGATCATAAAAGACCTATTACCATTAATCCCCCTCCAAATGCTCTCCCTTGGTTCAAATGCACCTATCCCATATTTTTGTGTCACTTTCTAAACTAGTCTTTCATGTTCTCACAAGGTACAATAAAATGTACAGTGAACCCTGTTGCCAACTACCATCAAATAGTGGACAGGCAGTGTCCTGTCCTTGTCCACCTTATGGACAAGACCTGGCACTCCATGACTTTTAACTCTCCCCTACAGTCAAAGTGACAAGGAGGGGTAAAGGTGTTGAATAGAGTCAGGACTTTGAGGCAGCCATGGCAGCACAGCTGAAGATACTCATAGAAAAGTACTTCCAGAACTGGTTCAGAAAATGGCCAGAATTATGGGTAAGAGTGTGCACAGTGAGGGAGAGAATTTTGAGGGAAAATCGTGGTGATGTCTTTTTCACTGTACAATAATGCTTTTGAATTTTAACATTCACTGTAGTTTTCCATTGTTCCTCTTATTTTTTATTTATTTATTTTTTTGCCTACCATTGTCCAAATTCATCAAACTAAAGACAGCAGAGTAATTATTAGAAGGGCTTACATGAGAACTCTCTGTACTCTCTTTACACATTTTCTGTCAATCAAAACCCCATTCTAAAAGTTTAATATTTATTGAAACTATTCTAAAACAAGATTGAGTGGGAACTTTAATGGTAAGTGTTCTGGAAATGTACTAACGATATTGTTTGGTCCTATGGAATCCCCATGTAAAGCTGGACAAAAACTAGAAAACAAATCAGAAATCAGTAGACAACATTTACAAGCAAATTAGATGGTAAGGTTATACCCACTCCCCAAATACTAATCTCAAGCTCAAAATATAGTTACTGATCTAAGGAGCCCTCAGCTTAGAATTTACCATGCACCATCCCATGAACACCACCACCATGTCGGTCTCTGTGACAGGTGCTGTTAATCATCCTCTTAAAGAGGAAGAGGTTGGGGATTAGAGAGGCTGAGTTATCATCTGGAGGCAAAATCTGTTTTTCTTGCACATAGGGCTGGTCCTTGTGGATGGTCGCCTGGGATAGCTCCTTATTTCTTTTCCATTTGAGTTTGATATTTTAGTACTAGTTATACAAAAAGGATGATACTGACACTTGAACATCACTCGGATAGAATTAATCCAGGTAACAGAGGTCGGTCCATTATGGTTTGAATCTAGATATCTACCCAAAGCCTCATGTGCTCATGGGTGGGGCTCTTTGGAGGTGGCTGGATCTAGGCTGTTGTAAATGTGGATTAAGGATGTGATAACTAAATTAGTCTGATTGTTTTATGCCGATAATGGTAAGGTCCACCCTGGGATTGGGTGGCACCTCCCGAAAGGCTCCTAGCCTGGATGAGATAAAAGGGAAAGGGCTGCTTGCTGCTTCTTGCCTGCCACCCCAGGGACTGTTTCTCCTCTGTGATGCCCCTCTGCCTTGCCACCCTGCCTTGCAGCCAGCCAACTATGGACTGAAACCTCTACAAACTCCTAACCAAAGTAAGACTTTCTTCTTTCAACTTTGGGTATTCAGTCTCGGCAATGAAGAAGTATGTAAAACACCATCAAACTCACAATCCACAGCCAGCTCAGCACTGGACTCTGTAGGAAGCACACAAAGAGAGACCTGAAATGCCCTCATGGGGAGGAAGAAGAGTCCTTTCCCATCTAGTGTGCTTCTGATCATTCGTGAGCTCATTTATCTCACAGAAGTCTTATTTCTTTTATCTTTAGCATACCTAAACATTTTTTAGAGGTTGGGGTAGAAGGGACAGATGGGTAGAATAAATCTAAATAACAGAAATTCATTCAGTAGAATATTAAAATGTCTTAGCTTTTTTTTTTAAATCACTGTCCATAGCAAGTTGAAGCTTGTCCTGAATGTGATAACTTTCAAAGTTTTAAAGCAGACTCGGAGTGCCACAATCACAGGAATAAAAATATTCTGTCTGACACGTCCTTGGGTGATTCACCTACATCGGTTTTCAGCGCTCCCGTAAGGAACTCTTTCTCCTGTCATGCTCCCTCGCCTTGATTACAAAACAATTACACAGTTCTGAGTCCTTCTATTTCCCCTTCTCCTGAACAGTGTAAAAAGAACAAGGCTGACTACACAGCTGTCACGCTGTCCCCAGGTTTGACTCACTAGGCAATTTCACGACAGGGACTCCTGTGAGGAGATTGGGAGCCGCAATTAATGACCTGACCCCATAATATGCATTAATTATAACAGACTTTCTGTCTTCCGTGGAAAACTTTTGTTCTTTAGCACTGCTCCATTGCAGGGCCTTCAATCGCTACCGTCTGTGGCCTTCAGTCAGATGGAAGAAATTCTCAGACAGATTTAAAGTTAATTAAGGCCTGGAGAAAGATCATCTGAAGACCCATCAGATGAACTGATTTTCTTGCCTTTAAGGGAAAGTAGTGAACATTGTGATACAAGATTTCAGTCAGTTATTACCCATAAGTCTGTCACCAAAGTTTGCCCTCCAAGTTTATAAAATTAGCGTAGCCTTTTTTTCATTTAAAGTCATTCCAAATTATGTATTCTGCATTATACATAAACTGTTGCTTGGCTGCTGGCCTATCTCTTTGACATCTGCGATATGTTTTCCTTCCATGTCAATCTGCTTCAGATATGATGCTTGGGGTGACAGTAATTGGTCAACTATTACGATTAAAAAATGAACTTGAGTTCCCTAAGTGCAAACCACTTTCTGTTATAACCAGTGAGGTGTAGTTTCTTTGAGAATCCAATAAACTGCATTGATTTTCCTATTTTGAAACACTTCCTGACTCTATTTTTATCCCAATTATTCTACCATTTATATAGCATTCTCTAAGGGAAAAGGCTGTTTTCAATTTCCTTAATGAATCTATGCTGCTTCCTTGAGAGACATCACCCTGTGGCGTGGCGGTAGTTATTGCTTACTATCTAGTTCATGGGGGCAAGCACGTGCCATTGGTGAAACTGCATTACGTACATGAAAGCAGAGCTGAGGAAGAAAATGGGGGAGGGGGTTGAAATCCAGTTTACACTCCACTTGACACATTGTCCAGTGAGACACAGGGCTGTGTTCTTCAAATTGTAGGAAGCTTATTGGAAGGAATTTTACTGGAAGCTGTACAAATGCTATTATAATTTCATGCTCAAATATATGTGAGTTAGATATTCCTATCCCCTTGTCATCACTTTCTCATCTCTGGGGCTAAACAACCAATACCCACAATGTGAAGGAAGAAAAGTTAAGTTTAGTCCACAGTTTCAGTTCACAACTAGTGGGCTGTAAGGCAAAAACAGCACAGAAGAGAGACAAGGCAGAGGGAAAGTGCTCAACCCTGGGCAGACAGGAAGTAGCAGGGAGGAGTGAGAGATGAATACCCTTTTCCAGGCCACGTCCCTAAGAACTCCTTCCAACCGGTCCATCAGCTACCGAATTCATTCATGGATGAATCCACAGGCGAGTATGCCATCCCTACCATCAAGTCCCCTTTCCAACACATACGTCTTTGGGCCCATTTTAGAACTAAACTTTAGCATCTCATTGCACAGATACAGAAACTGAGGCAAAGAACTGCTCCAGCTTTCCCAGGGTAATACATTCAGGAAGTGGAGAAGTTAGATTTTAACCTTGTACTTTAGGGCTGCCTTGAGGACAAGTTTATTTTACCTGAACCATGCATCCTCAAATATACCAGAAGTATACATTTTTAGGAAAAAGCAGTGTGATTTCACTGTGCTGAGAAAAGATTTAAAATGGCTTCCTTATGACTCACCCAGGGGTTAAGGGTGTTTTTCCTTAGACGTTTTTTTCTGGGTCATTCTCATACCTTTGGGCAGCAGGAAGTGAAAAAAAATTTGTCTGGCTGACTTCTCCAGCTCTTTGCTTAAAGAATGAACATAGGACTTCTGATCTGGCTAGGTTTATTTTTGTAGCAAGGAAAACAAGTTCAAAAGGAAGGAGGGTGGACTATTATAGGAGTAGAGGGAGAAGCACATCTCTAGAGGGCAGTTTTGTAATATCCCCTTTTCTGTCTAGTCTGCACATGTGCTCGTGTTACCTCATGCTTCCGTTTGTTCCTGGCTTCCAAGCATTAATTGATATTTGTGAAGATGGGTGAGAAATGCAGGCCTCTACCTCAAGATTATAGGCTTGGAAACTTCACTAACTACCAACTTACCTTTTAGTTGAAATCTTAAAGTTGTTCTCATCTATATAGGTATCTATGTTTAAATTCTCATCTACATAGGTATCTGCCTTTGTTTATCTTCCCAAGCCATTTTATAGATTGTCTACCCTTAACTCAGGTCACTAGGACTCATCTAGTTTGATGTGAGTTTGATGAATAGGGCTACATGTTAAAAACAAACACTCTGTGGAAACTATGAACAGCGGGAGCTCCAGTTAGGCACAAGGGAAGCACTTATGAAAGTTCACCTCCATGCTTGTTCAACTGCTCTGCATGAAATGTGGTATACCCTGCAGTAGTCATCTGCACTTAGAGCACAGATAGGAAATGGAGTGGCTGTTAGAATTATAAGAAATTTAATTCAGTATTTGATTCCTTTTTTTTTTTTTTTTTTTTTTGGCAATTTACTGTCATCCTTAAAGGAATTTGTCACCAGGCTGGGGCTAAGGGTCCTCTATTCTGAAATCAGGGTTCTATCCTACTCTTACAAGTTTGCAAATTTACTGACTGTTACCAGGGAAAAAGTAAGAGAGATAAAAAAGGTTTATTAGACAGAGATTTTAGGGTGCACTCAAGAGTGGAGTGTGGGCACTCAGAGAAATGAGACATACTATGAGCCAGAACTGGGTATATTTAAGAAAGGATCTTCAAGATGGGTCGCCAAGGATGTGTATTGCTACTGGTTATCAAGTTACAATGCAAGCCGTCTACATGCACTTCAAATTGAGGTACACTGCTCCCCAACACTAGCGCCTCCCTGGGGTTGGCAGAAGTGCACTTTACAGTGAAAAGAACAGTTCCAGACACAGAATTTACAAGCTTATTATCTTCAGGACATTTAGGATTTTTTTTAGTGAGTTTCCTGAAAGAGAAAATAGTTTGAGTAACTCTTACGTCTTAAAGCTGAAGTTAGGAACAATTTTAAAATTTCACTTTTTTTTTTTTTTTTTTTGGTCTTCTTTTATCTGGGTTTTTATCCTACCCCAGAATGGCTAAAGAAGCTAGTTTTAGAGTAACTTCAGTTTCTACATGTGAGCTGAAAAAAATATCTACAAAGCTAATTCCAACCATTTGCTGCAAGAACTTCTTCGTTGATTCCTCGGGATTGCAGATCCCTGATTTGCAGGAGAAGGGATTCCTTTGAGCACCTGTATACACAGTTCAGGTCATCCTCTTGGCTCTGGCATAGTGCTTCATGGAATTCTGCTGAGTCTCAGCATAATCTATTTTCCTTTTCTTTACTCGTGAACAATTATGATAAATGCCATTTATTGATCATTGCCTATATCTAGGCACTACTTACATACTTTCATTGTCATCTAATTTAGTGGTTATAACATTATATACAGTATTTAATATCATTTTATTCTTTTTATAGAAAATGTGATGAAAATTTCAGGGACTTTAAATGTTTTTAATGTCAACATGGAATATAAACCTGGGGCAGAGACTTTTTAAAAATCACATGAGTCAATGAAAAATAATGAACAGTAAATGCTTATCAGTGTATGTAATGAACTTGTGTCTAAAATGTATCTCTTTATCCATAACATGATCTTTTCATGGACCCAAAATTAAAAATATAACTCTAGTATCCTTGTATTATGAGTTTAGCTGCAAGCAAAAATTAAGCTTTCAAACTTTTATTATCTGCCTATCTCATATGCTATCTCTCAGCCCTTTCAAAGTCAAATTAGAGTAATTGTTTTCCTGCTCATTTCAGAGCAGCCTTCAGAGAATAAGAACATTTGAGAGCTGCTATTCTGAGCCTTAGACTCTAAAGATTGTTGTCTCCAAATTATGGATCGTCATCATGATCTCAGCAAATTCTTTCCAAAGCAGCAAGAATGATTAGAAGCAGGACATATGGTTATATGGCGCCAGTTTGCTCTTGTGATCAATCTGCTTAATGTGATTTAAACTTTGTCCCTGGAATCACTGTTGCAGTCATGACCTTTCCACTCATAAATGGAGGAGTGTATAGTAAGAAGCACATGGTTACAAACACTACCACGAGTCTGTCCTATAGAACTGGGTTGGTCCAGGCAGGCTTTAATAGCACTATGTGTCATTATGGGCTGGAGGCTGAGAAACGATGATTATGGTCTGATTGAAAACATAAAACACTCTTTTCATCTCTTTTCAATATCCTCAGCACCCTAAGAAGATGAGCTGGATAATATTCAGGAAACTCCATTTTTTAGTCAATAAAATTAGGGAAAAAGGAATATAAGGAAGGAATTGCCCCATAATCCACATAAGCAAAGTTGGTCCATTCCTATTCCCTATCTAGTTATTACTTATCTGCAAAGAGGCCTTTAGCACTATCTCACTCACCCATTGCCCCTCCAAATCCATAACCCCCAAACAACATAAAAACTTACATACTTTGTGCATCTGTTTGCATATGGACATGGATGCACATAGGCACAGAGACACACACTGTTTTTAACTTGATTCTACAAGAAGTTGTACAATCAGAAAGTGGACCAGATAAAAATGATCCACATTCCCATCTTAAATATTCTGCCTTCTGAGATCTCTAATCTCTGCTATTCCCAATTCTCCTAGCTATAACAGAAAGACCATTAGGAACAAAACAGATTTTGGACCAATCTGGACTAAGTGCCATGCCAGTCCTAGGACCTTGTGACAGTCACTCACTTTCTGGAATGTGTTTCCACATTGGCAACGTGGAAAAAAAAATAATCACTGTCAAAGAAAAATTACATTTGACAGAATTAAACAGAAAAGAAATATTCAGGACTATTTGCAAGTAGAGTGAGCTAGAACTCCACTCTACTGAAACAAAGTGAGGCAGGCAATTAGGGGGTGGCAAACTGGCTGGAGAAGTGGGCCTGAGCTGTCAATCACACAGTTCTAGGACACATGTGCAAAACAGATCTCAAAACATTGCACACGGAACCAGTCAGACAGTGCTATCTTCAGTTCTTCTCACAACATCTTAAGCAGGATTTTGATAGGAAGACCTAGATCTGATGTCAGCTTGAGGAGTGAGAGATGCAAAACATGGCCTGTATTTTCCTGTGGCCACTGTACTCTTTCTTTTATATTATTCTGGTCTCACTGTGTGGAGTGTACTTCTTTTTCTACTTTTATTTGGCCCGAACTTACTCTTCAGAGCATGTTTCTCTGCTTTTCATACCATTAACATCCTCATTGCCTTTGTACTTGTCTGGACCAGTTCTTTTTTCTGGACAGAAAGCACCTAGAAACCACCTCTAGAAGGAGACTCCAGTACCTAAAACCTAATAATAATATAGCACTAGTACCTTTAAGTGCCAGTGTAAGTTAGAGGAAGAAGACTGGAGGATCTTACTAGGGGGCTTCATTCAGTGAGTTGAGGTCATCTGTGTTGGACAGTTGGCAGTTATCAACGTTAGGCTCCTACTTTCACAGAGATGGGATGTCGGAGAAATATCACCATGATGTAGGGGCTGCTTTTATTTCCATAAGAAAGACATTCCCATTCTCGGTTTGTAAAATCGACCAGTGGCTAGAAAAAGATTTATATCTCAGAGGACCAGAAAAGGAATTTATAACAATAAATTTTCTAATGTAAATGCTTTAAGAAAAGGGAAGCCAGGGATCTATAGTCAGAAAGCCTGCTAAAAGTTTAATCAGATTGCGGGAACTAGTAAGCCTTTCTTGGCTGTAACTACCTTACTATTTCTATATGGTTATTAAGAGGAAAAACTAGTGCAATAACAAAATTCCCTTGAAGTGTTAAACATATATGATAAGATGGAGGACAGGGGAAGAGGAAGAATAGCTGCTATAGCAGGTAACAAAAAGTGTCTGGCAAATATAAGAAGGAACAGATACAAACACACACACACACACACACTCACACACTCACATAGGTTACTGGAGTCAAATATCTGGGCTGTCCACCAGTTAAATACATTTCAGAAGATAGCACTTGTTAGTATTATAGGCAGCTAAGTTAGGGAGAAATATTATAGGTAGTCAGAGAGGAACAGGCCCTGAAGAGTCTGTGGGAAAGCTGAGAATATCTTGCAACTGTGTATGTTGTTGGGGGGGCCAGACCTCAAGACAAAAGATAGGGTGATCATACACACATACTTTCCTTAGGGATGAACAACAGTGATTAATATTCTGAGTAGGCATCCAGCCTCTTGGGTGGAGAGTCAGGAAGGGTCACTGATCTACCCTTTCCAGGAAAAGCCCCTTTTCAGTTCCATGGACACTTGCTGTGGGACTTGCCTCCCTGTTTGATCCTCATTTAATCAATATTATCTAAGAAATTATACTCATAGTCTTATTGGTGGACCATAATTTTATCCCACCTTGTGATTTCCCATTGGATCAATGTTACTTAAGTGACTATACTTCCAATCTCATTAGGTGAACACAGTTTTTCCCACCTTACAGCCACCTCATCTTCTGGTTTTACTTTCAGCAACCCACTCTGGAGCGCTTCTGTCTCCCTTTAACAGAAGCTTTCTTTCCCCAGTAAACTTAGCTTTCTTTTCCCAATAGATTCTCATCTTAACCTCCATTATTCTTAGAATTCATTCTTGGATTTTAGAGAACACAAACTTGTACTGGGCTTCTAGCAGGTTGGGAGTTTCTTTGCCCTATATCAGTAGGAAGGAATACAAATGTTTTTTCAAAACCAGCCCTGAAGAAGACAGAGAGGCTAGCAACAGTTGTCTATCTTGGAAAGTTCAGGAGCATAAACAGCTTTTGTGCAGAGGGAAAAGAAGGTACATGGAGCATGAAGTCTACGCAATGGCAAAGGTCTTGGTAACCCAGGGGTATAGCTCTTCTTTGCTTCTCTGGGCAGAACATCATAATGGATGCATGCACACATGGCCTTCCACAGCCATAACTATCTAGGTGGAGCTTTCCTTCAATATCATTAAAGAAGGGTACAGTGGAGGGCTAACAAAGAACAGGGTCGAAGGTGCCTCTGTTGCATATACATACATAAAAGAACAAACAATCACAATTTCGGCCTTTTTCAAATGAGATCATTGAATAAGGAAATGAATCAGGCTGCCTCAGTGCAGGACTACATTTGTGCTATGGGTTTGAACTTCCTCTATACTGTTTTCTCTTCTTTTCTTAACACCCATCAGATATCTAAGAATACTCCAAAGAACCTACTCAAATACACCAGTGATTAAGTGAAGTAATCCTTACTTTTCCCTTATCCTATACAAATACAAAGTAATTTAAAGAATATCCTGTGAGGTTAAGTCAAACTAATCCTAGGCTTAAGGACTGTAATTTAGCAAATAAATTTAGATATTCCCAAATCTGCATATAAAAGACCAGACCTTCAATAAAAATAGTGGGTCATATGGCAGATGTTCCCTTATTCCACATTAATGCAAGACTGTAGATTAATGAAGCAGATAGGCATAGCATTGTTCTTAAGATCCAAGGCTTCAGAGAGACATGGGATTAACTTTGGGACCTTCTGTCACCTGTCGTATGTGCAGGTCACTTTACTATTTTAAGACTCAGTTGCCTTTTCCAGAAATATGAAAGGGGAAGTGTAACCCCCTGCCATAGTTGAAATGAGAAATAAGTGGGATGCAGTACTTAGCAGAGTGCTTAGCATAGAGTAGGCACCCAAAATGACAGTGCTAATGCCTCCATGCTTACCACTGGCTTTCATCACTGGACAGGATCTGAGGAGATTCCCAAAGCAAAGACGGAGAACCTAACCCTTAGAGTCAATCACAAGTTTGGTGACTTCCATCACAGAAACAGAATTTGCAGGATGCATCAGGAAGAGGCAGAAAAGGTTTTACTAGGTAGAAATTAAAAGTACACACTCAAAGAAACAGAATGCCTGCACTAAAGAGAGAGGGAGATAGGTTACAGTATGAATATAGACTATTTGTGTGTTTTTGGCCATGAAACTTATGAACCTCTAAGATTCTGGCTTGGTCTTGGCTTATGGGGCAAATGATGGTCTGTGCACTGAAAGATAATGGCCCTTGTACAGGTGAAAAGCTTGAGTCCCACTGTTTTCTGGTGAGTGATCTCAGATGTTTTCCCTAAAATCAGTTTTTGAACTCTTTCAGTGTATTCCTTTAAGGTCAAGTTTTCTCCATTCACTTTATTAACTAAGATAATGTATGTACTTACTGTTCTTTGGGGAACCTGGGGTGTGATAGGCCCAAAAGAAAGGAAGTATAAATAACCTTAGGGAACATAGATATGAATAATCTTTTGTAACTTTGGTTCCGGTTTCATAAATGTACATTTTTTAAATCATGCTTTGCCTTCTCTCCTTTTTAACTACCTTTATTTCTTCTCCTCCACCTCACCATCACTGATAGTAGTGTTGATCTGACATAGCTAAAATTCTGCACATCTCCATCTGGAACTCCAAGGTTGCCGCTGTCGTTCAGACAGCTGCATTCTTGGTTTTCTTTTCCCATACCGATTGGTCGTCGGCGTTTGCAATTTCAGCAGGGTCTTCCTGAAGATCCGGGCCTGCCCTTTGGGAAGCCGGCTTCCTCAAGCCATCAAGCTAAACCCAAGAGATTGTGCTTTTATTAGGATGCAGACTGAAACATCTGTGTGGAATTTAGTTCTAGACAAATCCAGAATTACAGTCTATACAGAGACAGTCATCTGACTAATATTTAGCAAAAAGAGGTCCTGTCTTATTTTTCTCACACAAGAGTTCATTCATAAGTGATGGAGCCCAACCCTATTTCCATCACTCACTACTCTCGTTTAATAAAATGCTTGCTAACTGAAATACTGATGAATGAAACAGCTTTTCCTCCCAACTTCCACTGTTTGCCAAAGTGAATGGAGTAGGACACGGAAAAAATGAGATGAGAGCCCCAGCACTTTCTTCCTGGTCTATCTAGGACTGCCGGCTGCAGGTAAGGGCTCAGCAACGACCTAACAAGCCCTAACAAATGAAGATGCATTCCCAGGGAACTTCTGCAGAGTCAAGGCTGCAACTTCCAGGGTGTGCCATGCCTTGAAGCTGTGTGCCCATGTTCAGACTCTGCAGGCTTAATGTGTGCAACGGGGCATGGACGTGGAGGAGCAGAGGTCCTCCACTTCTTCCTTGCACCTACCCTGGGAGAACTCCAGATACGCACTTTATCGGTTCCATGTACATTTACTCAAGACTGTTAATGTATAGACAGAGCAGGTATCTAGAGGTTTCTGCCTTCAAAGATTTAGTGCAAAGAAGATCTGAAGATGTCTTAACCACAGGTGACAAAGTTTGCCACTGCTTGACTATGTGGACTTGTCTTGCCAGGTCCACATGAATCTTCGGCGTGTCACGCCAGGTTCACATTTGACTCCACGCTGACTGCTCTCACTCCTTAAATCTGCTCCCATCTAACCTTGCCTTACCTACATGGATAAAAATCAATGAGCAGTGCCTCTTTTAAACCTAGGGTGATCTTGAGAGTCAAATCATAACTGGTAATTAAATAATTTGTAGAACCAGCTGCATTAGGACTGAATGAAGCCTGGGTGAATTATTTATCAGTATAGAGACCTGGGGAAAGTTTCCTGAGCTGTCTGTGATTCATTTTACTCATGTAAGAAGGAATGATCAGGAAAGGGTGATAACAGCCATGCTGTGAAGACCGAAGAGTGGATACTGTTTGCAGTACAGCACCACTCGGCCAGTGATGATGGGAGGTGAGTGTGAGCGTCCGCTTTAAAAAATATGTTGTATTTCTTGTGAGGGCAGAAATTGTCATTTACAAATCTGCACTTATAGAAATGACCACACTTGGGAGACAGTAAAAAATATGTGACCTGGTTGAAATGATCATTATTCACAGGCTTTTAGTGAATGCAATGGGTTGTGAGTTAGCCTTCCTTTCTCTTTCCAACCAGTCAAGATTTGTGAGCCTGTAGCATATTGCAGGATACGAGAACAAACGCAGTTGTGCTGCTTCCCTTGCTGCCACGTAAAAGTACCTCATCCATGATTGAAATATGGAGTAAGTAGTGTTGTAACATAGCTAAACAGAGAGGCCGTGGTACTGCAGAGAGTGACAGGAAACCCAAAGTTATCCCATGCCCGTTTGCCACATGAAAAGAGCTCACACTTACACTTTTGACAGCAGCATTATAAACTTGGTACCAAAGTACTGATGAGTAACGATTCCAGAGTTATCCTGACTTTGATTCCAGAGTTATCCTGACTTGAGGGGAAAAATAATCATTCAAGAGAAGACTAAGGCAGGTTTATAAGTGTATGTTCAGATGTAAGAGGGGCTGGGTTTACTCATTCACTAGTGATGGTATTTCTTTTATAAATACTCATCAAAAGAGGCAAAGGGAAGAAAGGCTTTCTTATTTGTATGTCTGGGATTCCTATGTACCTCTTCTGCTGTACAAAAGTTTGAGAGCATATTTAGAGCTACTTTAGCTGAGTCAAATAGTTTTATTTGGTACCATTTCAGGCAAGAACCAGGCAACAAGCCATTTATGACTTAATTACTAGGCCATATTAAAACACGGCAATTTAATTGCAATTAGTGCTGTAATAATTTATTTATAAAATGCCACTGTATGCATTTGCATTTGACAACCCATTTACTTTCAGTCGGGTCCTGTGTGTGCCCCATTAATTTGTAAAGTGCAAGGTCATTAACCTGCAATTCCATTTGTGATCATGTTATTAAATTGCATCCTGTCCCTTCTCTGGTTGAGACAAAATTGTTAGATCATTTATCTGTAACTATTTAATTTCCCTCTGAACTTTCAAAAGCTCTTATCATTGCTAATTAAGCAGGTGTGACCTGTGCAGAGAGCATTTGGCACTCCTTGAGCAGCTGGCCAGGATCCACATTTGGGTCAAGCCTTTTTAGTGCTCTAATTTTCCTCTTATTTGCTTTTGGTCATTAGTGATTTTGGCAGCCAGTACATGTTTTGATGTCCAGGGTCATTAGAATTTTGGAGCCTCTCAAGAGAGTACCTGGCATGTGACCAAATACATAGATAGATGTATTTGTGGAAGTAAAGCAATCCCTCTGCTTAAAGCCTATATGGCATTTAGTGTTAAGTGGTCATGGTTCTTTAGCTATGTGTTAGGGATAGTGAGTCTGAGATGTGTAGCATGGAACTTCCCAGGTAGGTTCCTTGTCACAGAGGAAACCTGTATCTCATGAACATAAAACACACACGGTTCCAGTTCAGACTGGCCATCCCACATACACCACTGGGTACCTCTGACCTACAGCATGCAGTCCTAGCTGGCTGCCATTGCTACCTGAAGAATGAGAGAAACAGATGGGGTTGCCATTTGTTACCTATTGTTACCTAGAGAGCTACCTATCAATGTATTAGCTAAGACTGGGTATGGCAGCTTCAAACTTAATTTGCTCAAATAAATTTCTCTGTAATGCTGTAGGGGAGGTGTCCCCATAAGCCACATTTTGCAAGACAGGGGCCTGAGAGAGAGCATTTACTTGCCCAAGTTTGCATGGATAATGATTAGCTGAGCTAGGATTTAGAGTCAAGACTCTGTAGGACTCCAAAATTCTCCAGGACAAACCACAAATCCAGTGCCTTCTGGCACCACCATGCACAGAGCTAACTTGCTCCTTCCCTGGAGCCAGGAGTCCTGTTTAAGGGTTAAGCATGCATGGAGTCACTTTATTGCTCTTCTTGCTGACCCACTGCTGATAATATTATGGTTGGCTAACAACTTTCACATGTGAGAAGCAAGCCCAGAAAGTGCCAGGTGGATACTGTCAGACTTTAGACAATGACAAGGATGCATCATACACATAGTGAAGTCCCAAAGATGAATTTTAATTGACTTATTTTTCAGGGCAGTATACTATCTTTAAAAACGTATTCTGTTCTTGTGTCTCATCCATCTGAACTGTGATAGCTTGATCTTGAAGGGAGGAGATTCTGTATCTCTTAATCATTCCAGAATCATCTTGCATTTTGAACAGTGCTCTCCACATAGCTGTTTGATGTTAAAATAAGGAACTGACTTTTGCCACTATGTAAATTATGCAGTGTGGAATTTGAACAGTATCCACCGGGGGTTGTGAAACATATAAGACTATTTTCCCATTTATTACATATCTGAATATTTTGTCATTTGTGCCTTTTAAATATTTTTTTTCCTCTTTCTTTGCAGTCCAGTTGTTATATAGTTTTCTAAATTACCTGCTAAAATGGACACTTTTTGGTGACATCAACACTGAAATGAACTGAAAAAAAGATACCCAAAACAAAAAAATGTAACTTATATGAAATTTAAGTATCAAATATATAGAAGGCTTGAAAGCTTTTCTTATGAGTTATAATAAGTTTCACTGGATTTACTTTTTAATATTTGATTTGGATACTCCTAAAACTGCATTTATCCTTTGGGGCATTTCTTGTTTTTACTTTTGTCTTTTTCTGTGTAGAACACTGACCTAAAACACTTAGCAGTCTTTATAATTCTCAAAAGGACTAGGACTCTTCTTTGCAAAGCTAAAGCTTTATTGTTTTTGTCCTTGTTATTGGCCTTCCCAAAGCATCTCCCCAAGACATGTCTGTAATAGTTAATTGTAGTATATCAACTTGACTTGAGTAAAAACTTCCCTGTAGATTGGGAATCATAATTCCGAGCATATCTGTGCATGACAGATTTGTAGGTCAATGAACAGAGGGAAGGTCCACCATGGATGTGGATGGCACCAGCCAGTAGGCTTAGATGTTGTAAAATGAGAAGAAAAAGTGTCCCTGTTTTGAAAGAGAGCCCATCTTTGCCAATGCCTTTGGACATCAGTCTCCACTTTCTTTAACATTCCCACACGGACTCACACCAACAACTCATGGTGAGGGGGAGGCAGAGGGAGAGGAGGGCGGGCAGGGTAGGGGATACAGAAAGGAATTAAAATGTGCTATGTATACATGCCAGATCCAACGCCATACAATGAATATGAAGAGTATGCTCTTCAAATGTGTACAATAAAATACAAATACAATACGATAACATGAAATGGCAAAGCTCAAAAATTAGTATAACATTGTACTCTCAGAGTAATGAAGACTTAGGTTTGCAAAAGTAAAGGAATAACCTGAATTCTGTAATGTCCTTTTTATTCCTTTTTAATCCCCCTACCCTGACTTGTGATAGTGTTCTTACCTATATCTGAGCTCTCAGCCTGCCATGCTTTCCTATCATGGTTTTCAGAACTCATGGTGCCAAAGAGCTTCCAGAAACTCTTGAGTCAATTGAAGAGTTCAAGCCCCCTGGAATGGTGGAGATTGCTGAGAGATGCCATTTGTGAGATAATGAAACGATTGGTAAGATGGTAATATAGCATTGGATGACTCTTGTGCTATGGTTACAAGACTCTCTGCAAAAGTACTTTCTGGTTTCATGTAGGATATAATTTATCAACCACAATTAACCATTTGAAGTGGTGACATTGTCCTTATTTTTCAGATGAATAAATCGAGGCTTACAAATGTTGGTGTGGGCTGAATTCCCATGGTTAATGGGAAAGCATCAGAAAGCATCTGACCCAAGATTGCATGGTTTTCAATTTCACGGAACCTCCTAAATGTTCATGTACTCACTTGAACTCAAGTTTCCACCTGAACATTAGGGCACAATATAACAATTGAGACAATTTGCTAGGAATAACAATAATAAAATCATGGGTATAAAATAATTTGCACAACAAATTATGAATATGAAATATTCTACATTTTCAATGTCTTTCTGCTTAGGATCAGGGTAAAATAAGATTATAAAGTTCAATTAATCAGTTGCTATCTTGTTTCTGTTAGATTTTAGGGCATACTAACAAGGACAGACTTAAAACATCTATGGGTTTTCATAGCTTAATTGTGCTGACCCAGAAATTATACAGAGACACAGACTTGGTCCAGTGAATTGTTGGAATAACTTCATTTATAAATGAACAGTTCAGAAAAATAGATTTTTTAATCTAGGAGTTTCTGACATCAGCATATTTCATTTATTTGTGGTTCTACTTTTTCCCACAGTTTTGACCTAATTCATCTATGCTAGCAAACCACAATATGTATTTGTATTATGCAAACCATACAAATACGTGTATTATATATTATTTAAAAATGATTTTAAATAAGACTATCACAAGGCCAGCCTGGGCTACACAATAAGCTCAAGGCCAGCCTGATCTACATAGTGAGACCCTATCTCAAAAAATTAAAAAAATTTAAAAAATAGGAAAAGCTACTTGAAAACAATAAAGGGCAAAGCAACATTTCTTTATTAAGTTTGGGGATATTGCTGAGTTAATTTTTTTCTTTGTCTCTCCTCAGCGGATTTGGTGAGTTTTCATGATTAATTGCATTAGCTATGTTTCAGAATTCAGTGAAATTATAATAACATTTTAGATGCACAATCATTTATCACTCAAGCAGAGAGGTACTTCTTCCCCTAGTTTTCACTCTATAAATTTAGTATAAAACCTAAACCCCATAGTCTCTCAAGTTCAGATATCTCAGAATAAATGGTAAACTCACCATCACATTCCTAAGCATAAGCATATAACCTACACCAAAAATCTGAAAAATCCATGTGATAAAAGATTATTGTATGCTAATAAAATTATTAATTTAATGGAAAGAAATAAATTTAATGTAAAATAGGGACTGTTGCATAAACGTGGTTGTTTATTTAATTTGACTTATTTGTTTTACATTTCATTGTGGTATTTTCACATATAGATATTTAATGTAAATATACTAAATCAATACTGCAGCTTGATATGCTAATTCACATGAAACAACTAAAGAACATTAAACATAATAATGTGACATTTACACTTATTTTCTAACTTAAGTGTCAAATAACATTGCCAAACACCAATTAAATCGAATATTAACCAGAGTATCAGTCGAAGGCTTCTCAAATGGAGGGTGAGGTGGCTGTGGTAAATTGTATGCCTATTTCTATGATCACATATACATACACTTTCTCCCATTAAATGTTCGTAGCTTTCCTCTGGTTCTCTGGTTCTGGATGGAATGCACAGTTCTCATTTAAATTCCACTGATGGAATAGTTTCTTTAATAGTACAAGGGAAGACAATAGATTCATTTTCCCTAAATTCTACTCTCCCCCTCCAACTGCGCTCATCTATCTGTGTGCACATAAATAATCAAGCTACTTATCTTCCTTACTTGTTTCTTTTATTTGAGAAGTAATGTCATCAAATTCCATAATTTTACAGATTAAAGTAAGTTGTGTGTGTGTGTGTGTGTGTGTGTGGTCCTTTCCTTGTTCAGAAGCAGTGTATTCTAGTATTTTGAAATCAGGTTTTTACTAAATATGTATTTAATATAAAGTTACTGGGATGGACTAGTGAGCAGAACTCCACAGATACTGGGCATAGTGGTGTACACCTGTACTTCTAGCTCTTGGGAGGCTGAGGTAGCAGGATCACCATGAGTTTAAGGCCAGAATGGACAACACAGTGAGTTCAAGGCCAGCCTGAATTAGATAATGAGACCCTGTCTCAAGAAAGACAAAATCAAACAAAAACAAAGTGAAACACAAATCATAAAGCAAGCCAAACCAAAACAAGGCAAAACCTCTGCAGACAAATGGAGAGGTTGTTGTGAGATGAATAGAGACAGAGGTTTAGTTTTTTTTCAAAGAAATTCAAACATTCAGAGCAATTGTGGAGACACAGAAAACGGAGTCAGAAATTATAGACTAATAGAATTGATCGAAGAGGAGCGGGTCAAGGCAGAGAAAAGTACATAGCAATTCCCTATGAGAGATATGATGAAGCGCTGCGCCAAAACTCATAGAAAGTTGTGTTAAGCTGCATGCAAGATTCAGCTGTGTTTAAATGTTACATCAATGGACCCAAATCAACAGCTCTGTTGTACTCCATACATTCTGTTTCTCAAGTAGATTTTTATCTCGACAACAACAAATTCTAAAACTGTGTAAGAACTCGATGATTCTGGTATTAATTGTATGAGTAGAAAAGAAGGCTGGGAGAGGCTTTGACAATCTCATCACGACTTGTATCAAATGGAGAGAGAAGGAACTGCCAGTTTAATCTAGGAGCATACACAGAGTCCACTGAGTGTCAAATCAAAGCTAGCTCATCATTTCCACCCAGTAGAAAGGGGCCTGCTGCCTGAGTGGCTCAACCTCTGCTCTCTAGAGAAGTGTGTCCATGTAGGACTTGACAGCCAATAATGGGAAATAAAGTCTTCTGAGTGTTTTTGTAAGGATATTTCCACCCCCAGAGTCTGAGAGTTTAAGGTTATGTAAACCAAAAGAATGGCATGAGAGAAGAGAATAAAATTCAATTTTAGAGGCCAAATGACAAAAATGAAATCTCCTCAGGAATTCTGTTTTCAGTAAGGATTTTCTCCATTTGTTCAGATTGCAGTTACGTAGTCCTTGAACTCTTCAAAAATTTAATTAGATATGCATGTGGCAGAACTTTGTAAAGTTATTTTTCTTTGTTTTTAATTGAGACAATTATTTTACCGTACATATTCACGGGGTATAGTGATGTTTTGATAGGTACATATACTGTGCAGTAATTCAAGGTAACTGGTGTGTGTATTGCTTCATATACTGATTGTGTCTTTTGTAGTAAGAATATTCAAGACCTTCTCTTTTCAAATATTTAATACAATATTGTATACAATCATCACTTTGTAGTGAAATAAAGCACCAGAATGTGTTCCTCTTTATGTATGCATGTATCTATCTATCTACCTGCCATCTATCTCCTATCTACCTATCTACCTATCTATCTACCTATCTACCTATCACTTTGCACCAGCTGACTACGCCATCTCTGTCCTACCCCTCACCAACCTCAGGTAAGCACTAGGCTACTCTCTCTCTTGTGACATTAACGTTTTTAGATTCCACATGCGAGACAGATTGTATAGTAAACATCTTTCAGTTCTTGGTTTATTTTACTTTGGATATTATTTGTTTTTGTTCACTCATTTTTTATTGTGGTTGAATAATACCCCATCATGCATACATGCCACTTTCTCTTTATTCATTCATCTGCTAAAAGACGTTCAGTCAATCCCTCCTTCAGCTACTGTGAATAGTGCTGTAGCAATGAAGCTCTTTATGTTACCTTACACATTTAATTTTTGGAGAATGTATATGTCCTTGGAACTTGCGAGGCTCAGAGAAAGTGTGAAGGTTAGGCTTGCACACAGCAAACAGATGATGCTCAAAGGAGGCACAGGATAAACCTCTTTCTCTACTACTTTTCCCACTGGAACAGGTAGAGGTAGCCAAGCTTCCTGAAGTGTCTCCTAGGATGAGAGCTATCAGAACTCCTGCCCATGCAGACGTTTCTCTGTGGCAAGACAACCCAGTGTAATTTCTTCCTGGGGCCTTTCTGGGCCAAAAGGATGGAGAGAAGGAGAGGCTATGTCCAGGATCAGCTGAGAGCTACCAATTCTGGTGATAGCACAAACATTTGATCTCCTACTTTCCTGTCCTGCAGAGACAATTTAGGTTCTTTAAAGAGACAAAACAGAATTGTCAGAATTAAAGGGAATCCTCCCAACATATTTCTGAGTAGAATGCATAGATATAGACCTACGCCTAGAGGAAGCAAGTCTGGTTTCTAGGCTAGTTCCCCCATCAAGTCACCTTGGAGTCTTCAGGAGTTCCTGTACCACTCTGTTCTTCCATGTGTAAGCTGAGCATAGAAGTCCTTCCTATCTTCCTAATGAGCTGTCATAAAATTTCTGTGACAATCTTTTAAAAGCACACAATAGTATAGACAGCTCTCTTCTCACCCTCTTAAATTTCTCACATTGTGGGAGAAATCTAACTCTCGGTTGTGAGACTCTAGATTGTACAATGTCTATTCTGTGTCCCCAGAGCTGCACTCTAGTGGATTTAATTCCTGAAGTTATGTCTTGCGGGTGATGTATAGGAGTTGAAAGAGTGGATATTTGACTGTAGTCTTGAAAGAGTCCTTTAAACTGCCAGAAATTCAGATGTCTTACCTGAGAATTGGTCATGAGGATGATTTCACCACAGTATTGATACACATGGAGAATAAGTCAGAGGCCCCTATACATTGTCAGCCAAGCAGTACTTTCTCTGTGCTGACGAACTTTCCTTCCCCTACAGACTACGTTAAAGTGTGAAGGGGACACATTATTAGTGTCACTGTGAAGTTCTCTGTCATGCATTGGGTTGTTTATACTTTTCTTTGGGTTTTTCACTTGAAAAAAGTGTACAGTATATGATTTCTTATATATGTTTTCTGCATAAATAACTTGGGTATTTTAAGGAAGCAAAAATCAGTAAAAGTACATTGAGGAATAAATAAATGAATTCAAGTAAGAGAATAATTACCTTGAGAGAATTCAGTTCTCCTTTAGGCAAACTACAAAGTTCATTGAACATAATAGCAAATACAGCTGCAATAGGAACTGTAAAAGAAAGAATGAGAACAAAACTCTGCTTCTTCTATTGTGCAATGTTACATTCAACACGACATGCATTTATGTTGGGTTTCGGCTTCCTCTATCATAAAATGTTGCAGTTCAACACAAAGCCCTTCCACAAATCATATATTTTAGGCCTGTGTTGCTCTGACCATATTTCTGAATCTTTACTTGGATGAACTTATTGCAAAAAGAGAAAGCACAAGATTTATCCTTGGGAGTAGCTGGAAAGCAAAGTCCAGGTAGGATCACGAATGAACAACCACATTTCTGGCAGGAGACAAGTGAATGCCTCTCCGCAACGCATCCTAGCTAATGGCTACCTCTTCAGCGCTCTGCTTAATAAGCACCTATAGCAGCACACTGTGCTGCAGGTTGACTGATGGCTCTTTCACAGGCCCCTGCCTCTTTTCTGGAGAGGCTTGTTTTGTGCCTTTTTTCTCAGACAAACTTAATGCAGTTGAAGTTTGTTATAATCCCAGTGCTAGTCAAGAAAAGAAAAAGCACTCAGCAGCATAAAGAGCATTTCAGTGAATTTAACTTGATGCCCAATTAGTTTTGCAAGGCACAGGCTCCAAACAGCTGAAGCTAATCAAGGCTTTTTACCGATGGAGGTGTTTTCAGTGCACTGTGGCAAACCATGCAAAGATAAAACATGAGCCTCTGTTCACCTGGATATAATCACTAGATGTGAGAGATGTAGCTTCTGTGGAAAGAAAAATAATACTAACACACCGACAGATTATTTTTTAAAGAAGGGAGACTTGAGTTACGGTGTGTGGGTGTGCTTTTTGCCCCTTCTGTTTTCTGGTTCAGTGTTTTTATCTCCACTCAACATGCAGTATAACCGGGCAGATATGTACATTTCCAAAGGCTTATATTGTACATCATGGGTGACGAAGGAGACTTTCTGGGAGAATTCTGACAATGTGCAACTTTTAATAATAGCTCATTTATGGTTACCTAGGCAGCAAGAAATACAGTTGACATGTAAGCCTAAGTCTGTTTGACTCCCGCCACCATTTGTTGCATGCTGAATGTAGAACTTAGCAGCAGTCAAGTAAGCTATTCTTTTTCATTGTTTTTTTCCCGCAAAGATTGACAATTCTAAAAATCATTGATAATAGTAAGTTAGCTATACTTGGAAAGGGTCTTCTCATACAGTTTGGGTGGGACTCTCAGCAAAACATTTTTGTAAAGCAATTTGTCAATAGCTATCAACTTTACAAGTGTGTAAATTGTTTAGCTTGACAATATTACAGATAGAAATTGTTCTGCGATATTTACACACGTGCACAAAGATATAGAGACCTTTATTGTAGTGCTGATTTTACTATCTAAACAAAGTCACCAATGGGTATATGTCTAAACCCTTAGATATCATATAGTATATTTGCAATAAAATCGTAACTCCTTAGGTGGTCCTGTGAGGCCCTGAATGATCTGACTTTCAGTTACATCTGCAGGTTTTTCTCATGTTCTCTACTATCTTGGCATCTACACAATAGTCCTCCTTTTCTGACTACCTTGGAATCCACCCAAGTATAGTGGAGGAATATGTTATATTTGGACTAATAACAAGTTCATAACTAATTAATAATGTAGCCATAAGACAAAAAGATCTCCTAGACAAAATCCTATTCTATAGGTATGTGTGCGTGTGTATGCACTCTCACACATAAGCAGCCTTTGCTCATCCAGAATGTTCATCCACTTTCTGACTGAAATCCTAGTAAACATACTCCTGCTCCCCAGCCTTATGAACTAAGCCTATTCCCTTCTTCACAGAGTTTAAAAACACAATATCCAATTTACTTCTTATTCTTTTCCTGGAGAATGGTATTATATTAAACCTGTACTAAGCTTGCTTATTTAATATAGTAGTAAGTTTTTCATCAAAATGGAATTTGTCCAAGGCTCATATGCCCTTTATATGAATTTAGTTTGTGTCTTCCCTTCAATAGACCCTTTACGAAGCAGTCAATAGGTCCATTTCTTATCAGAGAGTGAGAGAAGTTACATAGTTTTTGTACAATTACCTAGGTAGTAATATATTTGACATTTAAGCCCAAGTCTGTTTGATTCCACCCACCATTTGTATAGCCATGAAACTGGCTGAGAATAGTAGGTAGTAAAATTTAAATCTTAGCATCTTTTCTCTTGCAAAATCCCACTCCAGATAAGATACATGAAGAAGAAAAGAATGCTTGGCTACATTGTCCTTAAAAGATTCAGAGATCGTGGCTCCGCCCTCCATAGCAGAGATGATCAGATAGTCTTTGGACATCCCAAGTTATAGCCTAAAGGTAAACAAGTATTTCACACTCTCCCCAGTGTAGACAGGAATTCTCTTTTTATTTTTATTTTTATTTTTTTATGACTTCTCTTTTTAAAGGTTCAGTCAGAATTGCAAAGATGATAAAGCAACACAGTGTGATTCACTTTCTAGTGAGTTGCCAGGAATCTGAGCCTGGAGGACATGTAGGTCACATTTCCGTTTCCTTTGCTCCAGGGCTGTGGTGCCAGTATGAATAGCTGCAGGGACAGACTGCTCCATGATTAATCTCCTATGGTCAGAAGGAATATCTTTTAAACTTGCATAATTTATTGATTTTCTTACTTTAAGGACCCTAATTGCATTTCTCACCTTTCACATCTAACTTGGGTCATTATTTACATAGACAGCAACATGGGTCAACTGTCTTTTTGGCTGTGTCTGTGTCCTTGATTTTGTAAACTGCGGTGCTGAAAACTAAAAAGTGTAAGTCAGTAAATTACAGAAGTAGAAACATGTGTGGTCTGAACCTCTTGACCTTTGTTGCAATCTGATCACTATGGCCCTATGGACTTCAATCCCATGTCTGCAGTGGTCTCGCTACCACATGATCTGGTTGGCTAGGTGTGTTCCCAGTTTATAACCATGTTCATTAATCTTGGTTTGAAAAACACATTTCATGATTACCCTAACGAGGAGAGGAGAATGCTGGCATCTCCTCCACAGGACTTTGGTGAAGATTAAGGAGACAATTCCTGGAAGGAGTGGGCCTTAGGTCAAGGGATTTATGCAGTTATGGAATGCACTTATCTTTGTGATACAAAGAAAAGAAACTTATCTAAACTAATTTGTCTAAATGGAGTAGTGAGTGATTGAGATTTTGGGGGGATTAGGGAGGGCTTGAGACAGAGTCTTGCTGTGTAGTTCAGGCTGGCCTTGAACTAATTATGTAACCCAGGCTGGTCTCGAACTTGCAGCAATCCTCCTGCCTCAACCTCTCAAGGGCTGGGATTATCGGTATGCACCATCATGCCCAGCTAGAGATTTATTTAAAGGTTACAGAACTATAAAATCTTTCTTAAATACAGAATGTAGAAACTAGCAAAATATGCAAAAGTTACATTTCTATCTTCCTGTCTCTGACTTTGCTTTTGTCTCTCATTCTTCCCCAGTTACCTTCATTTTTATCTCTGTTTACCATTTCTGCTTCTTCCTGCTTCATCTCCGACTTCTAACTCTGCTCCTCTCTCCTCTAAGCAGGTCCATTCTGTGACCATGAGTTGTGATATAACTAGACTAACATAGGAGGGGGTTAGTAAAAACACTCTTCTGGTTGAGTATGCCTGAGTAGTTCATGGAGGCATGATCCTGGGTACTACAACTGGTCCTTGGCCATTCTGCTGAGGCAACGTGTCACTGCCCTCCTTCCCTGCAAATTATGAACTAAACAGCTTTGTTTCACCATGCCCTTGGAGCCAACCAGCCATGGGCTGAGCCCATAAAACTGTGACCTACATTAAGCCTCTTCTGTTATGTCAGATGCCTATTCCAACTGACTACCGCCTTGAATCTCTTCTAGTTCTTGTCATATAAGTCCAAGTGCTCTTCTTCTAGGACCTATGTTAAATTATGGGATTATATAGTAAAAATATATATTAGTACATTTACCTCGGTGTTCTGTTATGGTTTATACCTGGATGTTTCCCCAGAACCTCATGGGTTCATAGGTAGGACTTTTGGGAGGCGATGAGATCACAGGTGTGTGACACTTATTAGTGGATGAGGGAAGGTAAAGTCTGGTCGGAGGATGTGGGTTACGGGGGGCATGGCCCGGAAGGCTCGATCTCCCCCCCGCTTCCTCGATGTCTTTGTTTCCTGACTGCAGTGTCCTCTGTCATGCCTTTCTGCCATGCCATCCTGCAGTGAAGCCAGCTGACTGGAGACTGAGCCCTCTATGTAATGTGAGCAGAAATAAACATGTCTCATTTAAGTCGTGGGCATTGGGTGTTGTGTCCCACTGACAAGAAAATGAGTAAGTTACGGCTCCTTTCTAAATAACCTTATGAATTTGTGAGATAATTCTGATGTTTAAGGATTATGAGTTCCATTAAAATGTAACCAATCTCAACAATCTTGCAGCGGTCAAATATACCTGAAGTTAATTCTTCCAGTAAGTGTTGCAAGCATTAGAAAAGGGCCTAAAACTGCACTCCTCTTTGTATAAAAGATGTCATGATGCTTCTGCCAGAGAGCATCCCATATACATGTTTTTATGTATCCTTGGGCATTGTAGTTTTTCCCTAGGAGCTTAAAGGTTTTCCTTGGGGCTAACTACATCTTCTGTCCTTTTTGATGATTTGTGAGGAGCTGGATGGGATGGAGTAAAGGGATTATGCAAAATGCTAATTTGTGTTCCATACAGGGATTACATTCATTACTCTAGATGTATGAGTACTGCCTTCTCAGCACATGAACAACATCGAATCAATGGACTCTTCAGATGGACCCGTGCACTCGCACAAACAGCCCTTTTTAAATTCTGTCTTAGAATGGCCCAGAGACTTCACCAAACCGATCTTTTTGGTTCTAGTCGTGCCAGTGGCTGATGCTACTTACAAATCTTTTCTGTGTTGAAAACAGTCTCTTTTATTTTTGAAGGTAAATGTTTTCTGGTCGACTTCACTTGCACGAGGAAGATCTAGTACCTCCTTCAGGATGGTGGGCTCCTCAGTGGATCCACAGTCAACCACGTCCGTACCCAACCCCAGCCTTCCCACCAAAGAGCGGCCAGCTGGCCGTGCTGAGGCCTGTCACTCCTACCTGTCCCGTAATCCAGTGTCTGGCTCTGCATTTCCACATTGCTGTGCACTTGCTCCTATCCTCAGTTGGCTGTCATAGCTATCTAGGAGCTCCCTGGTCTTTGCCCCTTAGGAGGCCACAGACTCTAAAGGATTTTATATGACAAAAAGCTGTTGGGTTAAGGCTTAATCATTAGATAAAAGTAAAACAAGTAAAAGTAAACAGATTGGTAGAAGGAATTCCTATTCCTTTTGGAGGAGATCAATGCAAAGCGGTGGGAAGAACATACATTTTGATATCCTCATGCAGAATCTAGATCAAAACATCTCTTTCAATTAGTAGCTATGAAGCTTTAGACACATTAAGTTCTTTAAGTAAATTAATCTGTGAATGGGCATGGGATATTTTATCAGTGGAAAGCCCATCACCTTTGTGGGAAAAAGCCTGGTTATCTGCCAGGACTGTATAGCCCTGGCGGTTAGTAGTCAAGAACTAGCCCTCTAACACATGCTTGTTGAAGAGCACCTGTGCTTCTGACGCTCTCTTCAGTCACTGAAACTATTTGCAGTACCAGCATAATGTCATGGGTTTTCCTGCTGTACTTTTTAAATCCATTCACATGAACAAATAGATATTCTAAAAGAATGAGAGAGCTACTTACTCATTTAAAGGAAGTAAAGTAAATTTGTTAACAACACCATTTTTTTCTGTTATCTATCCTGGCAGTACTTTTTATTCTGTATATGCAAAGCACATTGTGTTATAGTTTGAAAAAAATTGCAAATAACCATCACTGCCCCAACTATATATTATAATTTATATTTTGTTTCATTTTATTTTGTTTGTTGAGACAGGTTTTTGCTATGTAGTTCAGGCTGGGCTTGAACTCACTATATAATCATTATGTAGACTGGTCTGGCCTTAACCTCTTGGTGAGCTTCTGGAGTGCTGGGACTACAGTTGTGTGCCATCATGCCAGGGCCTATAAGTTATGTTTTATCAAGATGCCATATATCCATGGCTGTATTGAATATTTAGTGATACTATATTATTAATTATACTTTGTAGATGAAATAAAGTCATTCAGAGAGATTGTGAATCCTCAGTCATGAAGAAGGCACCAGGTCTTTGTTAAGCTTGTTCCCAACTCCGTGTTTCTTGAATTACTGTCATTTTGTCACACGTTGATATTATTAGTTTTTACTATGCAGTGGTAATAATTATGGCATACATTAGTTTTATATTTGGTGTTTTGGTCTGATTTTTTTCACCAAAGTTCTCTCATTACCCCTAAAATACATAAAACTCACATCTTTGATTTCATGAACCAGACACTGTTTACATTTACCTTCAGGCTACCCCTTCCACCCTGCAAAATGACTTTCAGCACTCTGTGGAACTCACATGAAACTGTTACTGAAGGAAGTGTTGGACCATAACAATTCCAATGGACTACAAGAGGAATACAATAACAACTTTTTGCTCTTATTGTTAAAGGAATTAACTGAACCCGAACTGCCACAAGCTTAAATCTGGGTTTTGTACAAATGAAGAATATTAATTTCCTTTCTGTATAACCGTCTGCAGCAGCAATGCTGTGAGGAGAAATAAAGAATTGTGGGTTTAAACTTCAAAAGTGATCTTTGTTTTGCAGTTATCTGCTCTTTCTAGATGTGCGAAGAGGCAAACACTATCACATTTTATATGAAAATATGTGTTATTGTGCGTTTCTTTTCCAGTTGAAATAAATCAGTGGATATTTAAAGAGATGAGTTTGGCAGTGCAATCAAATGGAGCCCAAAATCACAGAAATGAACTGTGCTTAACTTTACTTGAACCTAGTGAATCTATTGCTCTGGATGTCTCTCTGTCAATTACAGGAAATGAATCAGAAAGGTTTGCTTTTGTCCTTGAATTTTTACTTTATTGGCATGTCACTCTAATGAGCTCTCTTTTCAGCAGGAATATTCAGATGTAATCTATATACCATAAAATGCATCTATTTGAAATATAAGGCTCTATGAATTTTAGTAAATTCAAATACCTTTGCAACCATCAAAATATGATTTTAAAACATTGTCTTTATTCCCAGAGAGATCTAATTCTTTCTTAAGTTGGGGAAAACAAAATACACTTTTTTGTTATTTATATCCTATTGACTTACATTTAAAAATATTTCAGAGAAGCAGACAAATTTGGCAACTTGGCCTGTATAAAACATCTTTACACTTCATTCATCCGTAGAGGTTGTTGATAATATTGGTTTTACGCATTCATATATCCACATGCTATTTAAATAAGAATATGGCCAGGTGTGGTGGTGCAGGCCTGTAATCTCAGCACCTGGGGGCTGAGCCAAGACGATCACTGTGAGTTGGAGGCCACTCTGGGCTACATAGCAAGTTCAGGGCTAGACTG
Source organism: Dinomys branickii (assembly GCA_004027595.1). Lineage (NCBI taxonomy): Eukaryota > Metazoa > Chordata > Mammalia > Rodentia > Dinomyidae > Dinomys > Dinomys branickii. Next base: position 1,597 of record PVLD010000291.1, on the reverse strand, counting down.
AACTACACAGTGAGACCCAGTCTCAAAGAAACAAGAGAATATGTTTTTATCATTTTTAATAAAGCATAAAAATGTTCCTTTCATTTGGTCCTTTAGTTCCCTTACTTTAAATTATCCTTGCTCCAGTATTTTCTCTACATACACTGAGCAAGGCATCATAGTGTATTCCAGTACATTATTTCAACAACTGAATATTGTAAAAATTTCAAAAGATGTCAAAACATTGCATTACTCCTATGTTTACTCTTTCTGATGTTATTTCCCTTTTCCAGTTCCACTTTCTTAAGTCATTTCTTTCCTATTTAGAGAACAAATTTTATCTACTCATTAAGTGTTAGTTATCTGAGCAAACATTTGCTTTGTTTTCCTTTGTATTGTAATATGGTCACAGTTTTCATCTCTGAAGCATGTTTAGTAAGATGTGAAGTTAACAGTTAATTTCTTTTTTTCAACAGTTGAACAGTGTTCCACTGCCTTGTGGTATCTATATTTTCACAGAAGGTCATTTAAAGTGGTGTTTCCTCAAAAATAAATGGGTTATTTCTCTATGGCTACTTTTGTGAATTTTCCTTGTTTTTACTTTTCAGAAGTTTAATAACAATGTTTGAGTCTATTTTATTGAAGACTCACACAACTTGTTGACTCTGTAGATTTATATCTTTCATTGCATTTGGGAAGTTTTCTGTCATTATTTCTTTCTTTTTCTTTTTATTTTACAAACATAAAAGTACAAAAACATATTGACAGACAGACACCAATTATCATAAAAAATAGTACAATCACAACTAATCTATAGACAAGGTGATATGGTCTCAACAGTGGTTATTGCTTTATCCATTGATATCTTCGAATTGTAAATGTATGAACCCATATACAGACATGCAAATTTAGTCAGACAGTTAATCCTCTCCACAACAGAAAAAAACACAAAAACCAAAAATCCAAAGACAAGAAACAAAACAGGCATACAACAACAACAGCGACAACATCAACAACAACAACAAAACACCGCTTGTTGCTGCTTTACATATTGATATCTTCGAAGTGTGTGTTCAGGATAACACATACAGATATACACGATTAATCTAATATCCTGTCATCGATTATTGCTTAGCATTAAGTGATATAATACAATAGTAGAACCATGTTAGCCCTCCTGCATATATGCATATTCATATATATTCATATATACATACATACATTTTTGTCTTTTTCTTTTCTCCTTTCCTTCGTCCCATCTGTTCTTTGTTTTTGAACAGATTTCCTTCATGACTCTTAGTTTATATTCCCACCCTCGGGTTCTTACACCAGCGATATAATACATTGCCTGCACATGTATCGCTGATTTATTTCACTTATGAGTATGGACTCCAGTTTTGTCCACTTGCCTACAAAGTTCCAAAACTGTCTTTCTTTATAGCTGAATAATATTCCATTATATAAAAATGCCACAATTTTTTAATCCAGTCTTCTGTGGATGGACACTTGGGTTGCTTCCACATTTTAGCTATTACAAATTGTGCTGCTATAAACATGGGTGCACATATATCAGAGTGATATGATGTTTTCAGATCTTCTGGGAAAATACCCAGAAGAG
>PVLD010000290.1:294739-318975 GCA_004027595.1 Dinomys branickii | reverse complement strand
AAGCTTCTTCCCTGCGCGGATCGTCCCTGGCTCCCAGCGTCTGGGGCTTTCCCACGTCTCGCCCCGGCAGCCTGGTCCGCCCTACCACATCTCCCCCGGCATCTCAGAGAAATACGCCCAGTTTAAACTTCCCAGCCGAGGTCCCGGCATTCACGCTCGCCAAGTCTGTCTCGAGCTGGTGGTGTTTATTAAGGAGGTTTGCTCCCTTGCTGCTCACCTGGTCGCCATCTTCCCTGGATCCCCAGTTTGAATTCTTTATTAAGCGTTGAAATAGTGATATTCTTTGGTATTGTTCATAGGAGGACTTAAAAATTATTATGAATATTGAATGAGCTTATATGTTCCTCTCCTTAAGTAGATGATCAAACAAGCTGCATATAAGAAATTTTGTCTCATGTACCTATTAACATGGTGAAAACTATTGTTGATAAATCCTTGAATACATTACTTCATCCTAATTTCCCAGTTGTAAAATCAGATGTTGCAACTAAAACAGTGCAGTAGTAAACAGAATTCTAAAGATCAGTCCTCCCCAGACTTTCTTTTTTTGGTTTAATTAGACACTAATGCAGACACTTCTGTGAGGGGACTTCACAAATAGAATGAAGGTTTCTAGTCATCTGGTTACTGAGAAGATCCCCTTCTAGTCACATGAGCTTCTCAATGCAGAAAAGAAAGGAAGATGGGTCTGTCAGTGAACTGTAGGGGAAAGAAAAACAGAGTTGAGAAGTGAAGATGAAAAAAGCTTGAACTAGGAGGAATCCACTCACGATTACCAGGTTGGAGAAGGAGGTCATAGGTAAGGGTCAAAGAACATGGGGAGCTTGGAAAAGCAGACACTGCCACAAAGTCCCATGATGCTATGGATATGAATCCTGCCAACAGATTTAATAAACTTGGAGGTAGATGCTCCTCTAAAGCTTTCAGTTAAAAATCCAGGCCAGTAATAGATTTTAGCCTTTTGTCACTAATTTATCCACACCATGCCGGTTTCTAACCTACACAGACTGTGAAGTAACAAATGGCTTCATTTTACATAGCTAAATTGGTGGTAATTTTTATAGCAGCAATTGAAACTAATGAAAGTATTTTCTTATCTTTCTTTAGCCTCTGAGGCGTGTCCTCAAGAAGAAAGTTGAGAAATAATTGCAATTCAGTAAAAGTACACAAAAGAAAATTCTATGCTAAATTTATTTTTTCCCTGCCTGTGTTATTTGGGAAACCTTTGTGAAATTTGTCTATCTCCCTGAAGTACAAGGTAAAAATATGGAAATAGAGTACTGTACGTTATTTTCCTGATTTAATGATCAGTATAGGATTAAAGTATTTAATATTGAAAATTCAGGGACGATGTACTTATTGCTAAACTCAAAGTGTAAAATTTTGGGATCCTTTTTAGGAAATAATAAAAATTATGATCACAAATTAGGTCTGAGAGAAAATATGAATTTAGAATGAAAGTAACAAATAACTACATAATTCAAGAAACTAATAAATTACCCAAAAATATTCAGAAAATATCAAAACATTCAGATAAATAGTAGAAATATTTTTATTATTTTCTGAATCTATCTAGATAATTTATTTCAAAAATTGTTGTGTTGCCAATGTTTTAATGGCTTTTACATATGAAAAAATTTTATATTTTATAGAGAGATAAAAATATGATTCAGTATTTTTCTAAAATATTTAATAAACTATCATCATTATCGTTCTTATCAATAAGTTTAGAAAATTTGCAGGTCATTATGAGCAATATGATACTGAGTGTTTAATTGTCATATTGTGGAAAATAATTTACCAAGTCTCTTTTACATGAGTCATATGATTTAGAAGATTTTTCTAGAGCCTAGAGCCTCCCTCACTGCCTACAAAGTACTTTCTATGTATGTGTACTTTGCTATCAATGTACTTTTCTCTGTTAATGACATTTTTATATCATTATGAGACTGACCTCTGGTCCTTTCACCTTTGGGACATACCAAAACATTACCAGTTGCTCAGCTATCCACAGAAGTGACTGTGAACTACTTAATTTTTCTCATCCATCTGAAAATAAAGGTGCCTACAACTTCACTTCTCTCCAGTAACATGTTCCAAAATGTTCATATTCAAGGGCCAAGTGCAATGGAAGGAAGTTCAGAGTGAAAGCGGACAGCAGCCTTAGCTGACCACTGACCTGTCCTGCTCACTCAAGTTCTCTAAGCATCATTTTCTTCTGCGTATATTAAAGTAGAATGCAGTCTCTTTTCTTACAAGGGTAGACAGGTAGCGGATAATCGTGCTATGATGTATTCACACTGAGGTAATAGATATGGCTAAATCGCCCTTTTGACCGGTATTGGTAAAAAGGCTGATTGCATTTATTAGCATGGTCTGTGAAAATGCTGTCAGTTCATTGATTTTACTAAATAAACTAAATGATTTTTAAGTGTGGGGAAGAGTTTCCTAGATATTATCAAAATTATGTTTGCTAAGGGCGTGAAACTCAGTGAAAAAAAAATTCACCTTTATTCTTTTAGATGTCCTAGTGAATCTTGTATTATTTCTTGTTCCTAACTTTTAAAGTTAAAACGAATCCAAGTTTTGGTAAACTTTCATACAGATATTTCCCTACTTAACACTAAAAGAATGTGTTTAAATGGATAATAAGAAGCCTGCTCCTCAGTCCGTACAAACTACCTGAAGTCATGCTTTCAGAAGAATTTTTTTAGGAATTCCAAAAAACTATTTTAAATGTGACTGTAACTCAGTCGAGAGGAGCAGGGGAGATTGTATAATTTCAACGCTCCAGGTTTCATTTTCATTTTTGTAAAGAAAGGCTTCCTCTAACGTCAGTTTGAGGACAGAAGTGACAAAAGATACTCATGGGATTGAGAATATGGAGGCTAAAGCCGCGTGAACCTTGCAAATAATCCCTTGGGATAATTCACCTCTGAAAGTGAGAGCTGCCCTGTTAGAAATGTGTTTCACACCTGAGGAATACATTTGCTTTCTGTATACTTGCTATGTATTTTAAAAGATCGCTCATATGCAAAATGGGAAGAAGGCATAAAAGAAGGAAGAGAGGGGGAGAAGGGATGGAGAAGAACAGAAAAACAACTTTTACACTTTGAAATAATGGAATGAACCAAACACTGATTATGACAGGAGAAATAATGTGTGTGTGGGGGGGGTGCACGCATGTGTGTGTATGTTTGCTTGTCTAAATGTAGGTGTCATCTCAAATGTAAAGAAACTTTTTCTCCAAAAGAATGATCAAGAAAGCATAAAGAAGAGCGCGAGACAGTATTTTGAACGCAGAGGCATTGGAGAAATATTTTTTATTTTTAAAATAGAATAGCTATCTGCCAAATGTTTAAGTTGGGTGACTGCTACAATATTTAAATTTTTGTATGAAATTAGCAGTCTTTTGGCAAAAAAACCGCGCACAAGACAACTGCCAGATTAAAATGCACGCACTCAACCTGTCCCTCAGCTCGCCGCTCGCTCCCTCCTCCTGTTTGCTGTTCTTCTTTCCTATCCCTTTAATCAAGGAAAAGCGAAGCCTTTTTATACTCAGAGATGCAAACAAAGTCGGAATGTGTGAAGACTCAGCAAGTGATTAATCGCAGACCTTTCCGAGCTTATTAAAAGCATTCTTCAGAAATATTTGTAACGCAGAGGAATATATTCCTTGTTCATGTAAAAACCAAAATAGCTGTGTAAGGACATGTGTTCCCAGATTTTCTTTTAAATGTCCACATTAGAACTGTTCATTTGCTAATATTCCGATTACATATGAGATGATGGGGTAAATGATTATTATAAATTATTTCTAGTCCTTTTAAAAAGGCAAATATAGGAGGGTTTGGACAATTTGAACTCCGTGCCATTGGTATATTTTCCTAAATGTCAAGAGACATATTCTTACACATACACATATAGATTCACACACATGCACGCACGCATGCACATGCATATACACCAACACAAATGCAGATTTACATACAATCTGTACTTTAAATAAATTAAAAACTAACATTACATATAAATTATGTGCTGTAACCTCCCTTATAACAGTGTATCCTGGTCATTTTCTTATATCACTGAATATTTCTTTGGGATTGTTTTTATCATTAATTTATTTCCCATTAGGTAGATAGATCATAGTATAATTGACTAATTCAATTAGTTACCTCATTTCACAAAAATAACAAATACAGTCATACATGTGCACATGTACACACAAGCACGCATACACACACACACACACACACACACACACACACACACACATGATATAGGCAGTTTTCCCCAAATGCAGTCCAGTCAGTGTTGGATTGCGTAAAGGATGCTGATCCCCTAACGCTACAGTGGGGCTGAAAATTTCCTACCTCCTAGTGACATCACTTCCATTCTATCACTGCCACCCTGAAGTGCAGCACACAGCTCGTATTAATAATGATGCTGGTGCAACCAGACCTAAACTGGCAGTCATAGAAATGTGTATCACAACCAATTATGTGCAGTACATGATGTCTGATCATTAAAATGAATGATTATGTTATAGTTTATGTACCTACTATTCTAACTTTTTATAATTAATTTAGAATGAATTCCTTATAAAAAATATGACTTTTATTCCATGATACACTATCAGCCTTGTTCATTTTATATTTTGTATCAGCCTTGTACAGTGATTGCATTTTCTCTTGTACTTGATTTAGTGCTGTTGTTTTGTTCATCACTGACCCTAAGCCTGCAAAACTCACTTACCAGTGTTGCTGGTAAGTGACTATATCAGCTGATTAACCTAGAAACAAAATTAAAAACAATCAAAAGCTACAAAGGTGTAAACTCAAGAATGGTTATTGCTTGCCAGTCAGGCTTGTCTGATTGCACCAGAGTTACGATCTTGAAGAACAAAAACAAAGTCACAAAAGTTGTTAAGGAGTCCACTTCACTGAAGGCAATGAGCTAATATAACCTGAAGAAAAGTCTGAAGCGAATGTGGCAAAGCTTCTAGTGCCCAGGACTGAAGACCAGATATTGAAGTTTCTCCCTCGCAGTACCATAAAAGTCATGGCTAAAGCAAAAGTGTGCAATGCTGAAAGAAAAGGTTTGGCTGGAGAAGGATGATGAGTTTATTGCAAACTCTGGGTGATTCAAATGACTGAAGAGTCATTAATAACAATTATGTAATTAATTTCATAATATGAAAGTGGCTGATAAGTCTGTGATAGCACATGTGAAGACAGCTGAAAAACTTTTGGAAATGATAGTTAAACTGATTGTGGATAAAAATTACTTGCCAATTTTTACTATGGATCAATCCTGATTTAGACAATGATAAAATTATCTCCCAATACATTTCTCAGAATGCTTCCTGTCATTAAGTGTCTTTCATATTATATATGTACATATATGTATATCACTACTTTCAGATTCTTTTCTCACATAGTTATTTATAAATATTTTATTAGATAGCATTAAACAGCACCCTAAAGATTATAATCAATTATAGTGTCAAATTTCTAACATATTCACCTAAACTAGGTGTTATATAGCAGTATCTTGATAGTGTAATTTCTTTGTGTTGGATATGGTGAGAATGACCATGGTTTATTAAAGAGAACTTATTATTTCTGTTGGTGATTCAGGTCACTGTTTCATTTTTCAATTCATTTCCTTATCATTATTAGAAGTTCTTTGAGCTTGTAAGCTTCTGCTGATGTGGGTTTTTGTTGGGGACCACATATCATAAACTGAGTCTATGAGTCCAAGCTTGTCCTTGTCCTGCCCTCTTGGACCAGACTGGAACGTGTAATCTGCCCGCTCTTTCCAGGTCACAGCTGGAAGCCCTAGGTCTAATGACAGCTGTGATGCTCACTGGGCAAGATATGATCCGTTAAAAAGGATAAGGCCCCTGGGGAACCTACAGTTTCCTCACTGCCTCCCTGTCTCTCCGTTGTTTTTGCCCTTGCACAAGTGTTTTGATCTTCCTAGCACACTGTAGTTGCCCTTACTGTTCCCAGAAATAGCTACTGCCCTTCACGCATTCTCCTTGATTCCACTGAATAAACATTAAGAGTTCCAGGTGCCTTGGAGCCTTTTGTTCCTAGACAGCAACTGGTCATCCCACATCCCTGCTGTGCATTTCTGTTTCTGTGTCTTGCTCTTTCTTTCCTCTCCCGCCATGTACCACAACCCAGGCCGGAGACTGGAACCCACATAGGGGTGTCCAATAGGCTTTGTTTCGCTATTTGCTCTGTTATTCTATGGGCGGGAAGGTGCCCTTCTTTCTTTCCGGAAAAATTCTAAGCTTCAATTCTACATTCTCATCCGTGCTGTGATCTTTCCTTATAATACTTTTGACAATTTGGGTGTTTATCCATCTTCTATATCTTATTTCTGATGCATTCAATGGCTTTTTGTATAGTGTTAAAATTCTTCGTTTGTATCCCCTATACTGTATGTAGAAGAGAGAATTATCTGATCATTTTTTTCCAAATTTTAATGATCTTGTTTAATAATATGCTATTCTCATTTTAAGGGGCCTACATTCAGGTGCATCTCTTGGACAATTTCAAACATTTGTTTTTTAAAGTGATTTTTATATTGCTCCATAATTGTTATTAATAATTTGGCAGCTGGTTGATTACAATGTTCAATGTCCTGGTGATTCTAAAAATTTTCACTTTCAGACAAATAAACTATGGCACAATAAAGATTAATAATGTGGTAAATTTAAGGAATGTGTCATGTTTAAACTGCTCACTTTGTATGGGGATTTAATGATATAATGTACAAAAGTTTTCAGACATGGTGACATCGCACATAATTGTTGGTTAGTGATGTCTATATAATACCATTCAGTCAACCACAAACATCATATTTCTTTACTCTAAAGTGATAGGAACATGTTAATATACGATTAAGTTATATAGCATCATTTTATCTCTGAAATGTATCCAGTTATTTCTCATGAAATTTTCAGTGTATATCGATACAAATGATTGCTATCCAAGCAGTAGAGGATTATTAGAGTTAATAAGAATATTTTAACTAAACAGTTATAACAATCTGCCTGAAAACCTTCTCACTACTATTATTAAAGAAATATAAATCTCTTAATTCTGTGAATAGTAATAAACCTGAAATAGAATCCTTTTCATTCCAATCTTCTGGAATAGTGGCAAATGGTTCTTAGATGAGATTGAAATGAAACATTATAACAATAACATCCATCTCCAAATAATTACCACAGTCTCTACTGGTATAGCAAAAATATGCTTAGATCCAGTGTAACTATACCACAGCATATTGATTTGACAACAGCCTTTGTTAAAATAATGCTAAAACCCAAATAAATATCACGTAAACATTGTCTTCCTTCAGTATCTATCTTGACTGTCCTTTAGAATCTGCTTGTTTTCTACAAAGACTACTCAAATTTCCTATAGTAAATATTTCCCAACTTCTGTGTCTTTTAAGACTGTTGGAGCCCAATTAGGATATGAGGTGTGAAATTAGATGAAGGTATTTTTGCTACATATCTGTTAGATGACTGTCACTCCACGTATGTTTAGGAACTCAGTAATGTAAAAGAACTAATAAAGGAAAGATTAGCAGAAGCCAGTTGTGTTGGTTCTTTCCTTCTGAAGTAAATGCTTTGAGTATAAATAATGACACTGAACACATCATTACTGTAGTTTTCTTTGTTGTTAGAATCTAGAGACTTATTTGAGAAAATATTTAAAGAACATAGGACTTATTTAAACAAATATTAATCCTCTTGTTTACCAGTAGAACAATATTGCGGTTCTTTTTCTCATTTCATGACTATAACGGATGAATAAAACTGGCATCTTATTTATAGAGATGCATTTGTGCCTATTTTACTAAAGCTAAAAGACCAAGTTACAGGTGACTTTTAGCCTTTTTCTTAGTTTGAAATCTAAATTAACTTGAGGAAGTGATCTTTAGTGAGGAGAGATGATTGTGATGACTGATGCACGAAAGAAGCCTCAAAACTCTCAAATTTGTAAGTTTCATCTCTAGGTGCCAAAATTTGTGAACCATATAAAAATGTTTGAGAAGTCACAGATCAGCCTAATGTAGACAGTCACAGTCATTTGGCTGTGAAGAACTCTACACTCTTAGTAAAGTGACAGAATTCATTTTTGAGAAAATATCTACCAAATGCCTAAGTTTGAATAATCATAGTTTCTGTCACCATTGGTTTAAGCAAAAAAAAAAATTATGTTGTATGATCAAAAATATCTAGAACTGTAGCTTATACCTCAGCTAAATAACTGTGCATCTTTGAGATAATTCTTGTTCTTCAGCATGCACAAGAGTGCTTTAAACTCTTCTCACATGTCAAACATACAAAAGAGTCTGTCTGTACTGAAGTTTTCAACATAAAATTTAAAAAAGTTTTTATTTTTTTAACCGCTTCATTGAGGATATTCCTAAGGAAAGCAAGCTCTTATTTTTCAGTGGGTGAGCTGCCAGTAAGCACCAATACATTCGGTGGGTGTGCCACCACTCACGAATTCCACTGAAACACCAGCAAGTCACCTTACACAGCATTGGTGCCCTCAGTCCACAGGTCAACACAATGGTCCTATGAGTGAACATGCAGTCCCAAAAGATTATTTATTTTAACCATTTACTCCTTTCATGTTTGTTACCAGACATTTACATAAAGAATTATGTTCAGTGATTTGTTGGTGTTGATAACAGATTTCAGCCACATTTGGTAACTTACTTATTTGAAGATCCAATTCCACAAGTGAGATAGTAAAGAGGCTTCAAGCTGCATCTTTAATTCAGTGAGTTACTGAATCGGTGGGAATTGGCATTGCTGGGATTTCTTCTACTGAATAATGTTAGCGGTACAAGGATTTTTTTAAGACCTTGAAATACTGTGTGCAGTTTCATAGCCAAGACAATACCATAACTAAGTCTCTAAAATGCTTCAGGAGTTCACATCTAGCCTGAAAGACTGTAATAAGATCTTATTATATCTATGTTTGAAATATTAAATCTTTTAAAATTATGATAGGTTGATTTAAACATTATAGCTCCTCACAGCTGACATCATAATATTGCACAATAGCTTGTTACATAAGAAAAATCAATTGATGCACAATATTTATAATCCATAAAAATATGAAAGCCACCATGATTTATTTCTCTTGTATCATTTCATTAGTTCTTTGGAGTCATTTTCTTCCTCTCTGCTGTTTAAATACCATCTTTTAAAACATATTCAGCAATAACCAGTATAACTATGGATTGAGATGAAGTAAGTCTTCTAATGTCACTTGTTAAGTAAATAATTTTTTCTTAAATACAAGTGTATTGAAATTCTTAAGTTCAATATTATAAAATTCTGAAATTATTTATATATTTTAAACAAATTCAGAAAAACTTTAAGAAAAGTTTACATACTGTTTCAATATAAATTGGCAAAGTGTATTTATTTATTATGGGTCAACAATCATGATATTTGGGGCATGATACAAAGATACAGAGATTAGAGAAGGTATAGTGAAAGCTAACTGCTAAAAAGCTAATATCAAGGTACCGTTGCTAAGAATAAATGAAGTTAATACTGGAAAATATACCTAACTTTATGTATACTTTAAGTTTATATCTCAAATTCACAACCTCAGAAAATTTGGTGCCATATGGGTAAGTGAAACAGATTAAACACACAAGCTTAAATATTGCACAGCTTCACTTATAACTTATAACTTACATAAATGAATTCTAGTTTCAGGTTTTACAAGGGGAAATAATACACTACAGGACACTTCACTATAAGATTATTTTATAATAGTCACTCCAAGAAACATATACAAAAAGAATGCACACCATCTGTCCCGCACTAAAGACCAAAGAATCCAGCTGAGGGCCTGGATCCCATGGTAATATCTTGCATGGGTCCAGCTGAAGACCTAGAGCCCATAACAATGCTTCCCACTAGTCCAACTGGAGGTCAAGAGCCCATAACACTATCTCATGCAGGCCTGTTTCATGGATCTGCACTGGGAAGGCCCAAAGGTCAGTGGTGGAAGCTAGAAAGTTTGTGCCAGAGGGATGAAGGATCTGTGCTGGCAGCCTGAAGGATCTGCATTGGAGCTAAGAAGCAATGCTCACAGTAAGAACCAGAGTTACCCCCAAAATACCACAGCCACCCTCATTGACGGTGAGGTCAAGAGCTCCTCCGATGATGAGAACCGCTAGGTTTCTATCAGGAAACCACCATTACAAGTTTCTCCAGGAGGTGGAGCAGTACACCATCTTCCCCTCCAGAGCCAGGAAGTGATGCTCAAAGTGAGGACAAGAACTCCCCTAAAGTGAACCATAGCCATTCTCTGTGACAACCAGGTCCCAAGCTTGTTGGACACTGAGAACAGCCGAGTTCGTCAGGAAAGCCAGCATGACGAGCTCCTCTAAGAGAACCAATATCTCCCTACTGTCTCTGCATTTTTCCCCTCCAGTGCTGTGTCCCATGCTGCTGGCAATGACCCGCAGGTGGGTCTCCCACGCCCAGCACCGTATTGGTTCAGTTCACCTGGGTGTTACACGTTGATTACCAGTCGGCAATCTACCACATCAGTTAAACAGCAAATAGAAAACAGGAAGGCCGATCTTTTGCAAGTGAGAAGAAAACCTAGAATTGGAGAAAGGGAGAAGGAAAGGAAGGAAACAGAGCATAAGAAAATGAAGGTGTGCGGAGTACAGGTATCAGACCACGTAATGAATGTAGTCCGTATGTGCTTCAAACGTACTCACAAAGAAATTAAAAATGAGAGAATTTCTAAAACCACAAGAATGCATGAGCACACTTTCCATACCATCAGAGTAATGATGTCATTTATCATGTGGTCTCCTTTAGCTCATGTAAGCAAGACAGTGAAACCCTTAGGTACCATTTGGGGACTATTTTGAAAATGCTCTTCATTTTGAGGACCCCTGAAAGTAAATCTCATTTTTAGTAAATTAGTCTGAAGGAACGGTTGAACAGAAAATAAGATTTTATTTCTAATAATTTCTTTTACTCCATCTTTATCTTATGTATTACCTTATAATAGAAAAAACTATTGCAGTGAGAGGGTTAATATGCATGAAGAAAAGAACTATTTGAGTGGTGCAAAATGATCTTTTAGGTATCCAAACAAGTAGGATTAGAAACACCCTGTTTGAATTCTTTAGCTATTTTTAAATATATGAATTAGAATCTTTGTTACACCCTTAAATGTGATTTAATGTTACATATAGATAACTTATCTGTATTGTGAAATGAAGAAAGAGTACAAAATAATATTAATCTTATGGAAATGAGTTTTACAAAGAGTTTGCTGTGAATATCTATGCTATAAGGGAAGAATTCCCCAGCCCTGGATTAAGATTTGTCATAGAAAAAAGCAGTGAGGAAAGGACAGAAAGGTAAACAAACATGATACAGTAATAGGAATAAGAGAAGAGAAAAAATAGAAAATGGTCTTTAATGGTGCCTATTACCATTTTGGATGAGGAATTTCTAGGTAAATATATTTTATAAGGAAGGAAATGTATAACAATAAAGCTTAATGTATGGTATAGTTTACAACCGACCATGCATTCAATAATACAGACAAAAGGGATGGGGAATTCGGTAAGAGACCTGAGTATTAGCCAAAACTAAATTAGACTAACAACAAGTGGAACGTAAAACTAAAATGATGTAGGTAACCATCTTTTTGAACAAGCCTTTGTCCTGTAAGCTAGCAGGAGGGTTGCAATGGGGTGTTTTTCCCCGGTTGTAGAATGAGGAGAAACTGTAGGGGTGCCATGTATCACAAAGCCAGGAAAGTGGAAGCCGTCCTTCCCAGTGCAGAAAACGGTGGGGCCCTTCGATTTTTTTCACGAGGTTAGGGCATGTATGGACATTGCCTTGTTTCTCCCATAGGGCAAAAACAACCCTGAAATCTGAAATCTAGCAGAGGTGAGCAAAGGCTGGCAGGACAGTGACTCAGAGAAACAGAACCCTGGCACTGTCAGCTCGACCTCATAGCAGTCTCTACCTTCAACTTCCCCATTATGAGAGTTCCTGTACATCCACCTCAACAAAATAAAGTGTGTTTTCTATCTCTTGCAATAAAAGAATGTAGACTAATACAATAATTCATTTTATTTATCTCCTGTGGCAAACACTTTAGTAGAGCCATAAGGCAAATTTAGTAGAAATAATTTTCTTTCTAGGGTCACAAGTTCAATTAATGTACATCGTTCTGCAGGATACCAGTTTTGAAATCCATGACCATAGAGCCTTATGTTAATTTTCAGGCTGTTATAGTGGGAGAATAAGGTAAAATAATACAAGGAATATGGTAACTTCAGCTAAAGTAATTTTATTAAATCTCACAGAGAAAATGTGCTAAACACAAGGTATATATATTTGACCGAGGATAAATTCTTTTTTCCTCCTTTGAGATAAATATCCCGAATACCAGGGCCCTAAATCCTACATGTTAGTCATAGAAGACAAATTTTTATGATTTTTTGACACATTTGTACTGCTAGATTTCACTAAAGCATATGAAGCACACATGTTACCCTGACAGCAAAGAAATGAAAATTATGCACTATATATATTTTCCAGTGGCATCTTTGTAGACCTTGCCAGTATCTGAACTGTTAGAACATGGTTGAATGTCAATTTTGTGCAAGAATTTTTAAAGCAGGTTTATTATAGTGCTGAACCTATCCGATCATAAATTTTACTATGCAGAAAAAGCAAATCTTCTCCAAACATGAAATTTTATAAACATCCATTAATTGTTTAATATGACATGATTTTTGAAATCTAGTTTTCTTAATACTAATATAGTTTTTTATCTTAATATGACATGCATTTATTTTCGTATGATTTTTAGTAGATCGTTGCAATAGTAATCTCTCTATTAGGCTAGGAAACAGAGAATTAAAATAGAACTTTAGGGTTTTACATGATTGAGAATCTTTTAAAACATATCAGTTCTATAAACATAACTGATTATTTTAACAAACACTGAAAAGACAGTGGTAAGTAGCTTCATGGACTTAATTCAATCCATGATTCTGGGAAGATGGGTGTGATCATGTTTGCACCCTAACAGAAGTGAAAATTTTCCAGTACCACTGTGCCTTCACATTTTATTATTTTATTCCATCCTGCCATCAGTACTGCTCTCCGTTGTCAGTAATGACACTGTTAGCAGGAAACCAGTTCTCAGATTTGAAATAAATTGGAAAGACTATATTTTCATGTTTATCTAAAAAACTTTTCAAATCCAGCTCTGACATTCAAAACTCCATTTTAATGAAAAATCAGTACTCACTATAGGATGAATATCCCTTATTTAAAGTGCTTAGGACAGATTGTGGAATTCAGATTTTTTTTCAAATTTTGGAATGTTTGCATATCACTAATGAGATATACTGGGGATAGATTCAGGTCTGAACATGATTTCTATTTATATTTCATATGTACCCTAAACACAGACCTTAAGGGTAATTCTACATAGTATTTTTAATAATGTGCATGACACAAAGTTTCATGGTGTGGAATTTTCCACCAGTAAATTTCAGATTTTGGAGCAATTTGGAGTTCAGAGTTTTATATTAGTGATAACTAACCTGTGTTAAAGAAAAGCATAAAAAAGAGATGCATGAATAAACAAAAGGAAAATTTCATCCCACCAATATAAATATTTTTTCGTATTATATATATGACCTACATATATATGCAGATATATTCACACAATTAAAAAGAGATAATTATGCTAAATATTTAATTCTAAAATAAATATGATACAAATAGAATACAATTTTATTTTTATTTATGCATCTAAAATCATCAAGAGGCAGTTCCAGAATGGATTATGCACAAAGTCCTCTAGCCCCTTGTTCAGCCAGCCTTAGGATGTGACTTCCTATCCTTACATTCCAAAATTGTTGGGCTTTCCCACCAACATTCTTGGAGTTAGGATAGCTCTAGTTCCTAGCTGTAGTGCCCACTAAAAAAATACCATACAAGCCACACTTATACAGTAGTATACACATAGGATATTAAGTTTCAAATAGCCCACATTTTAAAAGTGACAAATAAAGGTAATTTTCATAAAATGTCATTTCAACATGTAATCACTATAAAACTTTCAATGAGAAATTGTATTTCCTCTTTCCTATAAAGTCTTGAAAATTTGGAATGCATTTAATACTCCCAGCAGGTCTGTTTAAACTAGTTTCAGATCAAGTTCTTTACTTATAGGGCTGGGGATATAGCTCAGTGGAATAAATGCTTGCCTGGTAAGTGCCAGGTCCTGAGTTCAATCCCTGGTACTGCAAAAATAAAATAAAATAAAGTAAATAGATATTCATTATTTCTAAACAATATCATTATGAAAGTCTTACCTAGTAGAATAGAAAAGGAAATACACTTTTAAAGTGTGGGAGCAGTCAGTGAAACTGACTTTATACTCAAGTGACATGATATATATGTAGATAAATCCCCAAGGATTAACAAGAAGAAGAAGAATAACTACAACAAAGACAACTATGAAACACTTCTGGCAACTAATTAGTATAATAAGAGCACATGAAACAAGATTAACACATGTAAGTGATTGATCTTGTACATACCAGTTGTGAACACTTAAATTTTAAAATAACTGTGTTAGGAAGAGTTAAGCTTTTCCTTCGTTTTTAAAGCTAAAGGTATCATGAGAGTAAAAGATGGGATTTCACTACCTCAGGAGCAGAGTGAATACTTCTCATCTTCCTAGTGTTTCTTTTATTTTGTAAATGTTTTCATTCTAATTTTAGTTAGTAGTTTTGAGCCATTAGTTTGTTTTTTTGCTTTAAATATTATACAAGTTATGTTGGATATTCTTTTTTGTCTCCTACAGTTACTATTTTCTCATTAACCCTGCCTATAATTACTGATATTATTTCTACCACTAATTTTATCATCTCATTTCTTTTCTATCTGTCTTTTACTGTAGATTTATCTGTAGCAATTCTTCCTTTGGTAGTTATTCATTTTATCCTCATTTCTGAGATATATTCCTAGTTACTTACTCCTTTAGATCAATTAGTTTCCTTTCATAGCTTTCTATTTTTTGCATTTTTTTTCTTTATTAGTTTGGCATTTCTCATTCATGTTGTTATTTTGCACCTGCAATTTTCCATGTAATTTTCTTTTGTTTCAACCTGAGCTTTGTACTATGCTTTTCATATACCCAATTCCCCACTTTAAGCACTATGCTTTCACTTGTCAGAGTTTTCATGATTTTTCTGTCTTAGGGTACTTCTACAGGGGTCTAGGTTTTACTTTGCTGGTTTAACAGTTTTGTCATATGTGTTTGGATGGAATTCACCTAAACCAGCCACTTGAAGGAGTTAATTCTCAGGTAGTAGAAGGCGATTCTTAGTGTCTAATTTAAAGGACTTCCTCCATTTTCTTCCTTTGCTAGGACAATAAAAGGCAAGTGTGTGTGTGTGTGTGTGTGTGTGTTTTCAATATTAGATGCCTCTTCCTTTTGCTTTACATATTCTAACTGCTGTTCTCTCCTTTCCTTTCACCTCTCAGAACAACCAAGGACATCTCTGACTTCAAACGACCCTCTTTTCCCCTGAAGCGGTGTTTCTTAGGACAGCCTTTTCTTGTCCCATGACTTTTCCAACCACTTTCTGTGTGATTCACTCATAGCCAGGGCTATAATCTACATTGTCCCAGTGGAATGAGGCTTCTTTTTCCATCAGTGAACTCTAGTTGATATTATTTTCATTGAGTTGCCAATATAACCCTGCAGACTCCTCTTGGTCTTCCATTCAACCTTGTCATACTTCATGAAGGTGGATGGAGCTAACTTTTCATGTCTTGAGTGTGTACTTTTCCTATTTACAAATGGAGTTTTGTCATTTTCTTAGCCAGAAGGCACAGATGTTTAATTTCTTTTCTCATAATAACTTCTAAATTGGGAAAAAGATTGAAAACATTGAACTCTGGAAGGCCATCTTATACTCCTACATGATTCCAGAACCCGTCTCTCCCTTCTTTATAATTTAAGAGTACAATGTGGACATCTCTCCAAAGCAAATGTTTCTAGCCTCATCAATTCTAGCTAACGTCTAAATGTTTTATAGGATGGATGTACTAGCATGCATTTTTATTTTGGTAAAGGTTCTTCGTTACACACAATGAATCCACCGCAATATATTGAACAGAAAGCAGATGTTTTACAGTTCAATAGGTATCACAAATGTGTACCAATAAAATTAAAAAGTAATAAAAGAGAAAAAGACAGATCAGTCCTTTTAAGGTTGTTCTCTTGGAGATACTGTGTTATGTCATCCTCACTTTTACTGTCAAAACTGTTCTGACTGTAGAGAAATTACTTGGTCATCTTATTAATGCTTCTCATAGTTATCGAGAGGCCAGTGAAAACAATATTTGAGACTAAGCTTCTAAGAGTAATCCCTGAAACAATTCTGCACAATTAGGGTGAGGATAATGCTGCTGGCGCTGGTACTGTCAGCACCAAACTTGAAAGGGCCACAACCTGTGCTTTTCCACAACAGCTGCTGCAGCTACTCACGCCACCCCTACGGGCCTCTAGAACTTGCGTATCTGTCTCTCTGGCACACAAAGCAGAGCCTCGCTTGCCTTGAGGATGCTGGCAATAATTCTGAGCTCTACCAGCTGTACAAAGAAACTCATGGGTGCCACAAATCCATCATTTCTTTTATGATTTTCTGAGTTTCCTGGCAAGATTGGAAGTGCCTCCCCTTAGCTGAGTATATAGATTCTTAAGTCCTCTTCAAGTTATTTCTCTATCTATTTACTGAGTAGCTCTGTGGTTTTGAAATATGATTATCTTCATTGAATGAGGAATTAGCCATCAGTATCATATCAATGATTACATACCAGAAGTTTCTCAAATAAATATTAAATACAAACATTCATAATTTTAAATCTAGAATCATATTTAAAGAGTAGCTGATAAGTTAGTACGCCCAGAGCAAAACAAAAGATTAATCAAATTTTGAAAGCAATGCATATTAGTATATCAATTAAGTTATCCTAGAAAACATTATCCCTAGGGACACTTTTTATCTGTCCATTTGGCACCCAGAAGGCCCAGGAAAGACTATGATTTTGCTTTTGTATCACATCAGGTTATATATTTGTAAAATTAAGCACAACTCCTAATTTATCACAAATCTAATTTTAAATAAAGAAAATATTCACACACAAAATGATATAAAAATTTAAAACTATAATTTGTGATACAAATATTCAAGCTTACACCAAGGAGGGGTAGGTAAAGCAGCACAATGATTACATCAAGAGATGATTCCAGGAGAGAGCAGAAAGGGAGCAATATTTTCATTTCCTACCATACTTTTATATTTTCTCACCAAGCCTGGTCCTTTCTTATTATAATCTTAGGAAGGCCCATTCTTTTATTTTCAGATATTTGTAAGTAAAATCCTATTGTCTTAGTTACTTTTTTATTGTTGGGACAAAATACTCCAAACTCACACATTTAGAGGAGGAAATATTTATTTCATTTCATAGTTTGTAGGGAATTCAATCTGTCATTGGCTGGTTCTGAGGCAGGGCAGCCTGGCACAGAGATAAGGTAGAAGAGATATGGTCCATGGCATGGCAGGCAGAAGGCAGTGAGCAGCAAGCAGCAGCACAAGCCTGTGTTCCCTCCTCCTTTACATTCCACCCAGGCTATACAATTCTTCACTGGCATCACCCATGCTAACGTGGTAGGACTTTGTTATCCACACTCAGAATTATGCCAAACTCATTTAGTCATCAATCGCCCTTCACCATCCCAGTGTTACACACCTGAGGTCCAGCTACCTCCTGAAAACCCCACTGTGAGTGCAGGAGGCTTTAGAGGACATGTAGTTATAAGCATACCACCTATAATCAGAGGTTACTGACTAAAAAGAAAAAAAATCACTTAGTACTTAAAGTTTCCAGCATTCTGTAAAATTCAAAGTGGTACATCTGCTTGTAAATTGTAGATTTCTTTTCTCCTGCCAATCCCAGATGCAAGCCTGCTGAGGCTGGGAAGTAATGGTGTTAGTTTAGTGCTTGCTCTTTTTCCTGCATGGAGGACGGAGTCTTCTGTCTCTTTAAACTAAGGGATATAGGTTGAGTAAGGGGAATACATACAAAGGAAAGTGGCATCTAGTACCAGCATGCTCTGACCTGGAAAGAATTTTAAAGCTGATTCTTCCTTTCATACAGCATTCTGTGGAATCCCTCTTCCACTGGATCAATTGAAATATCCTTAAATGGAAAAAATGTCCATTCTCACTGCCCACTACCAGAAACTCCATGGTGACTGGAATTCTACTTTCAGTTTTCTTTCTAAAGTATCATCTTGGTCCTTCTCTTAGAGAGCTGCTTATCAAGTATGGCCTGTTTTTGTTGGAAGCACAGCTAGGCTTCCTTTTCCATCAAATTCTAGGCATTTAGCTTATTCCCCAAACACAATTATTTAACACAACACTTCAAGGTAGCTAGTTGCCTATTTAGTTCTCAGGCAAGGAGCAACTGAGCTGCTGGCTTGCTGGATGGCGATCATAATTCAATTCTTTCTAAAGAAGGCCTCTTCTGACGTTTCCAGATATTCTAATTGTCTAAGTCTTTCCACTCAAAGTGGATGAGTAACCTGCATGTTTTCTTTTGACTTTGGATCCTCACTTTGAAATCATGCACATTTTGTGCCATTGCCACACATTGCAATGTGCTTTAGAGGAAAACTTCCACTTACACCTCTGGTGCCCTTAGGCTCACTCTCTGAACATCACAAATGCTTCTACTTAAAACTTTCGTTCTCTTCCCTCCTTCTCTCACTAGCAGCCTCTGTAAGGAGTGACAATGTTAATTATTAACAAAAGCAGAAGAAACATCTGCACACTCACTACTAGAACATTCATTTCTTCATATTACCAAGTTTTTTCCCAGAAGTACCTATATTTTGTACTGTCTGGATTCATAGAAAATGCCATCTATTAATTTTTACTTTGCATTATAATAGGTATTTAATATGACCATCACTTTAATAACAAGTAAATGTTCCATAAGACCTGAGGATTTAAAGAGAGTATTAAATAAAAGTTTGCCCCCATGAAGTTTTAGTAAAAGCAGTTTTAAATCTTTTGTGCATATAGCTTTGTGTTTTATATTGACAGTATACCAGGAGTTGATGTCTATTTTATTTATTTTTTTATTATGAAGAGAAAAAAGGTAAGCACTCAATGAAACCTATGTCTATTTCACTCATTTCCAGCACTGGAATTAGTCATAGATACAAATATATTATAAATGGTAAAGAGAAAACACTGCTAGTTATGTCTCTGCCATGGTTGGAGTAAGGACCATTACCATGTTGCTACCATCATGACCTTTAATCTCTTTCTCTCTGTAATCCAATATTGTCGCTTTATTATTCATAGTAGATATTTTAACTGAAAAATTTGAGAATGCTCTATTTAGGGTTTTATACATACATCTACGTGTAGGAAAAAGAAGTATATGATTTTACCTCACTCTGAACAGATAAAGAAATAATGCCAGTAATGTTTTCTCAGTATTTCAGAGGCCAATCAGATTTTGTAAGACTTAAAGTAAGAGTGTATCAGCTACCACCATCATGCCAATCAACATCAAAACCCTCCCTGGTATCCCACTATGTGCTGATAGTATAATGGAGATGCTTAAATGGTATATTGCCTTAAATTTACCATATAGTTTCAATTTAAATCTGCTAGTATATTTATTTATGTGTGCTTTTAAAGTTGAAAGTATTCTGTGATAATTTGAACTGTTCATAGCTGAATGCAACCTATAGTACTCTTCAATGAATTATAAAAGCTTTTGAATCTTTGCATTTTAATTGCATCATTAAATGGAAAAAACTTAAACTTTAAGGTCAGATAATTAAAATTAGCTGACATAGTGATAGAGATTGTATAAACTTAGGTATCATAGAATAAAAGCACCCTCAGATAAAAATGTCCCCATGGTACTCATATTTGAAAGTACATGAATTAAATATGCTTCCTTCATCTCTAGTGGTTCATGGAATTTTTATGTCTTAACTAGGCTTTTGTATTTATTTTGTGTAAAAATACTAGTATGCCAATAAAATTTTTATTTTTCTGTAAATGTCATAGAATAAGATAATAAAAATAGCGTTACTTTAGCTTAAATTACCCCAGTGTAATTTATCCACAATCACTTCTCAGTCCTACTGAGTGTAACATCCCTACCCTCCTCCTCCTACGAACTGCAGAGACACTTCATCTGAATGTCATTTTCCTTTTTCTCTGAATTTAAACTACTTTTTGTGTTTATTTTTTGCTCTGAAACACATCCCTTCATTTTCTAACATTCTGAACTCTGATATATTTTTTATAATGCACAGTTTTCTAAATTTGAAGAGGATGCCTGGAAAAGATTACCTAGTTAGATGTTCCTCAATTAAGTAAATTTATTCTGAATATTATTTAAATTGCAGTATAAATGATTACAAGGTGTTGCTCTGAGGTTAAATTTCCTGGACGACCCAATTCCTTGCTGGTTACCAGTGGGTAAATTATTTAAACTCCAGGTACCTTAGTTTCTAATTATAGACTGGGAATAAAAATAGTAATCCCCAGAAAGTATTGGTTTATTTTGAAGAGTAATTAGGTAATCCATGTAAACACTTAGAACAAACCATATCCGGTATACATCATGCATGCAATACAGTTTAACATTGTGGTTACTATATTTATCTTTGCATAATCATGGTGATGATCATCGTATAATTTAATTTAGTTTGAAAGACTGCTCTTGAAATCCTCAACAAAATAAAATACAAGCCCAGGCCCTGAGAATTATAAAAATGAAAACAAAATGATCCTTTTGTGAGGAAAAGTAAGAAATCATAGAAAATAACATATGATAGGTTACCAAACAATTGGAGGAAATGCACCAAAAGATTTAACATTATTGCTGCTCAGCTTTATGATAAGTCTAAGGATATCAGATTTATAAGCTTTCAACAATACACAACAATTGAATTTTGGATCAAGTGAAATTGGATTTTACAATCTTTAATTGACTCGCTGCCAGTTTCAAGTTTCAGCTTATGCTTGTGTTATCTTTCACACTGTCACTGTGTGATTGGGTTTGTAGCTCATTTTGTTGTTGTTTTTTGGCAGTTTTAAATATCTTTTTTATTTTAAAGAGAAGAAACAATTGAAATGATACAGAATTTCATAACAAGAGATAGGAAATTAACAATGGTTATTATATTGCTTATTGCCATCTTCAAAGTAGTTGCTCAGATTACCAGATATAGGCATGCAAAAATCAAACAATAGGGGGCTGGGGATATAGCTCAGTGGAATAAGCGCCTGCCTAGCAAGTGCAGGGTCCTGAGTTCGATCCCCAGTACCGCAAAAAAAAAAAATAAATAAAAATAAATCAAACAATATAAGCACTAACTTTTCCTTTCAATGAACTAACAGATATTAGTAGCACAATTATCTTAGCTATCTTGTGTGTGTGTGTATATATGTATGTACGTGTACGTATTTCCCCTTCCTCCTTTTCTCCTTTCCTGCATCCCAGTTGTTCTTTCCTTTGCAGCAGTTTCTTTCCCTCTCACGGTATCTACTTCCTGTAGCTCATTTTCATCAACATGGCTCCTACTAATTTCACAAGCTACTTAATG
The DNA here is from genome assembly GCA_004027595.1 of Dinomys branickii. NCBI lineage: Eukaryota > Metazoa > Chordata > Mammalia > Rodentia > Dinomyidae > Dinomys > Dinomys branickii. The sequence goes on along the minus strand of PVLD010000290.1, from coordinate 297,202 downwards.
ACATGTTCATCTATTTCTACATTTAGAGGAGAAGGCTCTACAATGAAATCCTTAAAGACATGTTCGTTAAGTTGGGAAAAGATCAAAATTTGTCATTTAGAGATTTATATTTTTTATTGAATCCATATTTCCAAATTCTTCTAAGTAGACTACTATTCAATATACACTCTGTCAGAGATAGAAGACCTTAATATCCTTCAAAGCCACTTCTTTGAGCTAGGTAGACATTTGTTTATTTGTACATCATTTTCTCTCCCAAAAAGCTATGTGCGACTTTCATACAGGCAGAAACTTTCCTGACATTTTTCACTGCTCAGTTCTGAGTTCTTCAAATACTGCCTCGCTCATAGTGTATGCAGACATGGTGGTAACATTAGGTACCATTTCCCATGCTTAGTTCATCCTCAGTCTTTTGTGGCTCATTTCACAAAACTAGCATCCCTTGGAGCACACTTTGGGAAACACGGTGTGTTACTTTTTTTTTCTGCTTGGTTTTCAAGTCCTTGTATTCCTTTCCTCTCGTTATGGTGTTTGCAAAGCTGACCAGGCTGCCCTTGCAGGTTCCCATCCTCTCTGCTTCTGGTTGGGTTCGGTCAGTCAGAAGCAATTATAAACATCCAGAGGGAAGGACCAGCATGCATGGCAGACACATCATTCCTCAGGTCCCTCCTCGAAGGCCACAGCTGCCATTCACTGATGCTGTTTGTCAAACAACCTCTCTGTATGCCGTAACCGCCCCCTGCCTTGCTCCAGCCAGCCAGCTTTGGTAAAGGCTTTCCAACCTTTGTTTTCTCAAGCCTCAGTTTACTACACTGACTAAATGTTGGATTTCCAAAATTTCACTCATACGGTTTTAGTAATCCCATTGTAAATGGCCCTCCACTTCTCAGTGAGAACACTATCTGTTCTATGCCAAGTCTCTGTTGCAAATTAATGAATAACCACATTGTATGCTTAGCCAATTAAGAACATGGGTGTTTAGGTAATACTTGTCTCAAGACTCTTTCTCTTATTAGCCTTTGGGGAAGGAGTTGAAGACATCCAACCCTGGACGCCTTGAAAAGCCAGAGAACTACTGTGTATAGGAGATGTCACAAATTTGGACTTAATTTCTGGAGAAAGCAACTATCTATTTTGTTAAATTCTTAGAAACAAGTGACAGGATTATCAGGCTCTTGTGATTATACTCCCTTTTATTTAACCCTTTTCTACTTTTCTCCCTCTGGAAAATTAGCACGCACGTACATGGACACAGGGGTACTGGTGGGATGGTTCCATTACTGAAACTTTTCAGTTTCCCCATATCATTCAAGGCTACAAGCTCCATAAAAAGAGGAAGAGAGTTAAGTTCAATGAAATCAGTCAGTGGAGCAAGTTGACTATAGAGACCGTGGGATCAAAAAAGGACTTTGTATTTTGAACTATGAATATACTGAAGTTCCTTGTAAAGTTTGCCATTTTCCTACACTTCTACTAAGCAGAGCCTGACATATAAGCAAATATATAAATTCTACAGTTTCCCAGAAAATCGATGGATAAGTACATTCAAAATTGTTTTTCCCTTTCTCTTTTTAAGTTTTCCCTCATTGCATACCCTTAAGTTAGGGTGTAAGACCAGTCTTCAAAAGGAAGAGAATTACACTGCATGGAATCAGTCAGCAGTGCTTCCTGACTCTAGGGACTGAAGGGTGTAAAGTAGAATTCCTATCTGGGAACTAAGGAATTATTGCCATGCCTTGTATATTATGTAATTTCCAGACAATTCAACCTGACATATAGGAAACATAAATTCTACAGAGTCCCAGAATAAATGGTCAGTAGGTAAATTGAAAACTGCCATTCCTCATTCCAGATAGCAGCTATTACTCCATTGCTTACACTGTGAGCTATATTTTCTTCATTTAGTATCTGTTTTCTTTTGTTCTGTTTGTGATATGTTTAACACTTCGCTTTATGTTGTGATAACTACATCTGCTCATTGAAATAGCATAGCACTCCAGGTAGCACTTTGGAAATCTTCTGTATACCCATGCATGTATTTTACCTTCTTTTTACTGCAAATGTTTAACACGTGTAGCATGTTTGCTTTGAGGTTCTAGGCTTAAACACAGGGCCTCCTATGTCCTAAACCAGTGCTCTGCTGCTGAGTGCCATTTCCAGCCCCAACATACTACTTGAACAGATACTTGCACATTGAGTTACTATCACCAGTGAGCTGCAGAGGAGTTAGGGTCTGATTTTGAGCTACTCTTTCCATTTCTTCACCTGCCTTCCTTTGGCATCATTTGTTCCGTGATGCTTCCTACAGCAATACATCTATGCCTTCTTTCTGAAGTTGTTGCTGTCCTCTCAAATGGGAAGCTTTGTAGGGTGGATCCCATTTCCCTTGGTGATATTTTCCAGTATGGAACCATGGTAAACTGTTAAAATTGTGAATGTATAACTCAGGAACCTCAGGATGAG